>NW_026497462.1:0-20172 GCF_026875155.1 Cherax quadricarinatus | reverse complement strand
CCTCCAGTCAGCTGTGTACTCCGTCAGCTGACTGTACCTCCAGTCAGCTGACTGTACCTCCAGTCAGCTGACTGTACCTCCAGTCAGCTGACTGTACCTCCAGTCAGCTGACTGTACCTCCAGTCAGCTGACTGTACCTCCAGTCAGCTGACTGTACCTCCAGTCAGCTGACTGTACCTCCAGTCAGCTGACTGTACCTCCAGTCAGCTGACTGTACCTTCAGTCAGCTGACTGTACCTTCAGTCAGCTGACTGGTTACCTTAAGAACATAAGAACATAAGAACATAAGAACGAAGGAACACTGCAGAAGGCCTACTGGCCCATGCGAGGCAGGTCCAAGTCCCTACCGGCTTAAGCCAATGCACCCAACCTAGTCAGGTCAGGTCACATTGACTTAAGGGAGGAACACGGCAACCGACCTGTTAGCACAAGCTATCAGGTCTAACTCACACCCACCCACATCTACTCATGTATTTATCCAACCTATTTTTAAAGCTACACAACGTTCTGGCCACTATAACGGTACTTGGGAGTTTGTTCCACTCATCCACAACTCTATTACCAAACCAGTACTTTCCTATATCCCTCCTGAATCTGAATTTTTCCAACTTAAAACCATTGCTGCGAGTCCTGTCTAGGCTAGATATTTTCAGCACACTATTTACATCCCCTTATTTATTCCTGTCTTCCACTTATAAACCTCAATCATATCCCCCCTAA
This sequence comes from Cherax quadricarinatus, assembly GCF_026875155.1. Taxonomy (NCBI): domain Eukaryota; kingdom Metazoa; phylum Arthropoda; class Malacostraca; order Decapoda; family Parastacidae; genus Cherax; species Cherax quadricarinatus. The sequence continues at coordinate 19,452 of NW_026497462.1, read as the reverse complement.
TTCTACGTCTTTCTAGAGAGTGCAGTTTCAGGGCCCTTAGTCTATCCTCATAGGGAAGGTTTCTGATACATGGGATCATCTTTGTCATCCTCCTTTGTACATTTTCCAGAGATTTATATCCATTCTGTAATACGGTGACCAAAACTGTGCAGCATAATCTAAATGAGGCCTAACCAAGGATGTATAGAGTTGAAGAACAACCTGAGGACTCCTATTATTTATGCTTCTTGATATGAAGCCAAGGATTCTATTAGCTTTATTGCGAACACTTATGCACTGTTGTCTTGGTTTCAGATTACTGCTAACCAGAACTCCTAAATCTTTTTCGCAATCCGTAATATTAAGATCTACATTTATTTAGTTTATATGTGGCATGGTTATTGTCCTGTCCAACATTTAGAACTTTGCATTTGTCTATATTAAACTGCATCTGCCACTTCTCCGACTACTGCATCAGTCTATTCAAATCTTCCTGGAGTGCTCGAATGTCCTCGTCAGAAATGAATTCGACGGCCTATTTTGGTTGTCATCGGCAAACTTGCCGATGTCGCTCTTTATGCCCTCATCTATGTCGTTTATGTAGATTGTGAACAGCAGGGGGCCCAACCTGACCCCTGTGGAACGCCGCTCGTGACGCTTCCCCACTCTGATTTCTCCCATTTATGCAAACTCTCTGCTGCCTATTTGTCAACCATGCCTCTATCCAGGAAAAAATTTCTCCTCCTATTCCATGTGCTTAATTTTCCTCAATAGTCTCTGATGTGGGACCCTGTCAAAAGCCTTACTGAAGTCCATATACACAATATCATATTCATTACCATGATCTACCTCCTCAAATACCTTAGTGAAAAAAGTTAATAAATTCGTAAGGCAGGAACGCCCCTTTGTAAAACCATGCTGAGATTCGTGATTAATTTATGCTTTTCAAGTGGCTACGAACTGCCTCGGCAATTATTGATTCCATAAATTTTCCCACTATGGAGGTTTAGGCTTATTGGTCTATAGTTCGAAGCTAAGGACCTGTCACCTGTTTTGAAAATAGGTATCACATTTGCCATTTTCCACTTATCTGGCACCATGCCAGTTTGTAGTGATATGTTGAAAAGATTAGCCAAAGGTGTGCTAAGCTCCTCTTAACATTCCTTTAGAACCCTTGCATACAGTTTCATCAGGGCCTGGGGATTTGTTAGGTTTTAATTTATCTATTTGCCTAAGGACCATGTCACTTGTGTGACCCTAATAGTGCACAGTTTATTATCGTCCTGTTCTACATAATTTATCATTACTGGAATATCGCTGGTATCCTCCTGTGTAAAAACTGAGAGGAAGTATGTGTTAAAAATTCTACACATTTCCTTATCACTGTCAGTGAGCTGACCCGAGGAACTTTTGAGTGGGCCTATCTTGTCCCTGATCTTACTTCTGTATACCTGAAAGAATCCTTTTGGGTTAGTCTTCGATTCTCTTGCAACTTTAACCTCATAATCTCTTTTTGCTTTTCTAATTCCCTTTTTTATTTCTCTCTTTAACTGAATATATCGATTTCTTAATTGCCCCTCTCCTCTTTTGATTTGCCTATATATGCCTCTCTTTTGACCAATCAGATATTTTAATCTATTGTTCATCCATTTAGGATCATTTTTGTTTGATCTGATTTCCCTATTTGGAACATAATTTGACTGAGCAGCTAGAACTATGCCCTGGAAAGCATCATATCGGCAACCATCACCACCACTACCTGACCCTAGTCAGGTCATTCCAGTTCAGCCCACCTAAGTAATTTTCAGTCCTATGAAATCAGCCAAGCGAAAGTCAGGGACGGAGACTTGATTGCCATTATAGGGGAATTCCATGATATGTTAAAACTGAGTGATTTGTGATCACTCTCCCCAAGCTCATCATTAACCTCAAGATTATTAATTAGTGTTTCCCTACTGGCAAGAACCAAGTCAAGGAGGTTATTTCCCCTAGTTGGCTCTGTCACAAACTGTTTTAAAAAAACAATCCTGGATCGTATCAAGAAAGTCACCCGACTCTAAATTTCCTGTCAAATTGCTCCAGTCAATCTGTCTATAGTTGAAATCTCCCATTAGCACAACATTTTCGTATGTAGATGCCTTACGATTTCGTCCATAGAAGTTTACTGCACTCCCTATCAAGATTGGGGCCCTGTAAATCACACCCAAAATTAGTTTTCTCGCCCTCGAGAAGCTGTAACCAAACAGATTCAGTGGCTGACGCTTCTAATTTAAATATCTTGTCTAACACAACAATTTAAATTGTCCTGCACATACATCGCTACTCCACCACCTTTCCTGTTGACCCTGTCAGTGTGGAATAATTTATAGCCTTGTATGTGACATTCAGAGGGCATCTCTCTATCTTTCAGATTGAGCCAGGTCTCTGTTTAGCAATAATATCTATGTTTCTGCACTTGCAATTAATCTTAGCTCATCTTCTTATTTCTAACACTCCTGCTATTAGTAATAGTAAACCTTAAGGGAGCCAGTCCCCTGCTGCCCTCTGCTGTCCCCACCCGTCCGCTGACCCGCTCCACCGTCCTTATTCATAACTTCATGCTGAATGCCTTTTATACATTTACTGTTTCAACCCTAGTGTTGCAACCTGCTTGTTTCCACACACACACCCATACTCTATCTTCCATCAGTTTAAAATCATAGGCATTTCACCAATGGCCTTCTCAATCGAGTCTGCAAGTGCTACCACCCCTGGTAGCACTGACTGTACCTTCAGTCAGCTGACTGTACCTTCAGTCAGCTGACTGTACCTTCAGTCAGCTGACTGTACCTTCAGTCAGCTGACTGTACCTTCAGTCAGCTGACTGTACCTTCAGTCAGCTGACTGTACCTTCAGTCAGCTGACTGTACCTTCAGTCAGCTGACTGTACCTTCAGTCAGCTGACTGTACCTTCAGTCAGCTGACTGTACCTTCAGTCAGCTGACTGTACCTCCAGCCAGCTGACTGTACCTCCAGCCAGCTGACTGTATTTTCAGTAGGCTGACTGTACCTCCAGTCAGCTGATAGTACCTTCAGTCAGTTTCAGTTGTACTTACCTCTTTGTGGTTGCAGGGGTCGATTCACAGCTCGACCCTGCAAACACAGCTGTGAGGACAACACAGGTAAGGAGATGTAAAACAAATATTATAGCAAATAAACAGGAATTAAAACAATATAAGGAGAAAGTACTAATATAAGTAAACAAACATGGAAATAACTAAAAACAAACACAGCTAAATAAAAGCAAGAACAGACGAATGATCCTCAACAAGTGCAGCTGCCATGACACTCGTACATGTACACACAACCACACACACACATCACATCTCCTGAAGCGCACATCAACCAAATAACTGCTGCAGCATATGGGCGCCTGGCAAACCTCAGAACAGCATTCCGACATCTTAATAAGGAATCGTTCAGGACCCTGTACACGTGTAGTTAGGCCCATATTGGAGTTTGCGGCACCAGTTTTGGAACCCACACCTAGCCAAGCATGTAAAGAAACTAGAGAAAGTGCAAAGGTTTGCAACAAGACTAGTCCCAGAGCTAAGAGGGTATGTCCTATGAGGAGAGGTTAAGGGAAATCAACCTGACGACACTGGAGGACAGGAGAGATTGGGGGGGGGGACATGAAACGACTTACAAAATACTGAGAGGAATTGACAAGGTGGACAAAGACAGGATGTTCCAGAGACTGGACACAGTAACAAGGGGACAAGTTGGAAATTGAAGAACAGATGAATCAAAGGGATGTTAGCAAGTATTTCTTCAGCCACAGAGTAGTCAGGAAGTGGAATAGTTTGGAAGCGAGGGTAGTGGAGTCAGGATCCATAATAGCTTTGAGCAGAGGTGTGATAAAGCTCACGGCTCGGGGAAAAGTGACCTAGTAGCGATCAGTGAAGGCGGGGGCCAGGAGCTCGGACTCGACCCCTGCAACCTCAAACTAGGTGAGTACAACTAGGTGAGTAACACAAAACCACACACACACACAAACCACCACACACACACAACACACACAACACACACACACACAATAAGACAGAGTTTTAGGAAAAAGTTTGTTTTCTGCTTACCCCATAGAAATGCCACCATTTGAAACATTACTTAAATACATACATGCAGCCCGACCCAGGGTTTACATATGCTCACTGTGCATAAGTTACACACAACACACACACACACACACACACACACACACACACACACACAATTAGACAGACAAAATGGAAACTAACACACAACACACACACACACACACACACAACAACACACACACACACACACACCTACACACCTACCCCACACACACAACAGGCCCTAGTGTCTAATCGACATGTGCCTAGGACAAAATGGTAACTAACCTACACACCTACACACACACAACAGGCCTAGTGTCTAATCGACATGTGCCTAGGACAAAATGGTAACTAACACAATTAGACAGACAAAATGGTAACTAACACACACCCCACACAACACACACACACACCACACACACACCCACACCACACAAACACACACACAAAACCTACACACACACAACAGGCCTAGTGTCTAATCGACATGTGCCTGGGACAAAATGGTAACTAACCCTAACACACCTACACACAACAGGCCTAGTGTCTAATCGACATGTGCCTAGGACAAAATGGTAACTAATAACACACACACACACACACACAACACACACACACAGGGTCAAGAGCTGTGAATCGATCCCTGCAACCACATATAGGTGAGTGTAAAGACACACACACATACACACACACACCCAGAAAGCTCGTGGAGCAGGAAGAGTGACCTAGTAGCGACCGTGAAGAGGCGGGGCCAGGGAGCTGTGGATCGACCCTTGCAACCACAAGCAGGTGAGTCCAACTAGGTGAGTACAGGAAGGAAAACAAGTGAGTTGGCACGTGATGAAGTGTCAGAGTGGGTGCACGTGTTGAGTGGAGTTCCACAAATCGTCAGTTCTCGTCCGGGTGCTGTTTTAGTATATGTGAATGACATGCGGAAGGGATGGACTCAGAGGGTGTCACTGTTCATAACAATGTGAAGCTAATGAGGAGAAAACAAGTGGACGAGGATCCGGTAAGCCTAATGGGGATCTGGACAGGCTGCAAGGCAGGGTCCGACAAATGGCTTTTTGGAGTTTAACCCCAGCAAGGGACAAGGTTTGAAGCTTGGGGAAGGACAAAGAAGACCCCAGACGGAGTACAGCCTTGGAGGTCAAAGTCTGCAAAACTCACTCAAGGAAAAAGGACCTTTGGAGTGAGCATCATTACCAAAGCACATCTGAGGCGCACATCAACCCAAAAAACCACTGCAGCATATGGGCTCCTGACAAAAAATAAGTAGGGTCATTCACAACACTGTACACTGGTACGTCAGGGCCACTTTGGAATATGCAGCACAGTATGAAGCCCACACTTGGTCAAACACGTCAAGAAATTAGAGGGAAGTGCAAAGGTTTGCAACAAGACTAGTCCCGGATCTAAAGGAATGTTCTACGAGGAAGGTTATGGGAAAACCCAAACCCCACGACATGGAGGGCAGGAGGGATAGGGGGGACTGATAACGCGTATAAAATAAGGAGAGGAATTGACAAGGTGGATAGGGACAGGATGTTTCAGAAATGTGACAAGCAACAAGGGGTCACAACTGGAAGTTGAAAACTCAGATGAGTCACAGAGATGTTAGGAAGTAAATTTTTTCAGTCAAAGAGCTGTCAGGAAGTGGAACAATCTGGAGAGTGAAGTAGTTTGGGTGCGGGTTCATACATTACTTTAAGAAGAGGTTTACGTAATGCCTCAGGGGCAGGGAGAGTAAACCTCGTAACGACAGCGAAGAGGCGGGACCAGGAGCTGTGAATCGATCCCTGCAATCACAAAAAAAGGAGTACAAATAGTTGGTCACACACACAACACACACACCACACCCACACCACCACACACCTTGTGTCTTTCAGTGTACATACCCCAATTAAATACTCGATGGAGGTACGGACAAATACCCCCTTTAAATGACCCTCAGGTGCAAGGCTTTAAACCAAATCCCTTTCCCTTTGGTAAAAAAACCTCTTAACTTGCATGCCTTATCCGTTAATGTTGCACCAAAAACACGCTTTCAAGTTTTTTTTGGTCATCATCGAGGTCAGGGTCAAAGGGTTTTCCCTGGATAGGTAGGTCATCCCCGAGTACGCAGAAAGGTTCTAGGGGTCACTTGAGGTCAAACGGGAACATCAAAAAAGCTGTAATTGTGTTTTGGGTGTGAAGGGTCAGGAGGGGGGGTTTGACCTCATCAGCATGGTATTGACCCGTTTTTTGACGATTACTGTGGGGTCGGGGGTCATCCAGGTCAACCAGCTTCACATGACCTCTATGTTTCAAACCGTTTGTTTCAAGATATATTACGAAAACTAACTTGGAGAAGGATTGAGGGTGAGGGGAGTTTGACCCTTGCCCTATGGTGAGGGGAGTTTGACCCTTTCCTATGAGGAGTGAGGGGGTTTGCCCTTTGTACTATGGGGAGTGGGGGGATTTTTGCCCTTTACCTATGGGGAGTGAGGGGAGTTTGACCCTTTTCCCTATGAATGAGGGGGTGACCCCTCAATGTACCTCCAGGAAGTGAGGGGATTTGATCTTTATTGTATTTAAAACTTTGGTGAGGGGGTTTTCCCCTTAAATTATTTGTAAAAGAAAGGGGAGGGTGCCCCCCTTGTTATTGTTGCACTAAAAGGGGGGGAAACGATCATGTACGCCAGAATTGACGATTATGACGAGGTAAACCCTTGGGTCTGCCTGGGATGGGGGCAAAGGGGTCAAGGTTACAATCCCCGGCCCCCCTCTCTCTCCTCTCTTCTCTCTCTCTCCTCCACACACACCAAACACACACGACCACCCTTTATTCAGCAACCGCAACCACGTATACGCCGGTCAACCCCCCCATCTATTAAAACATTCCCTACAGCCCCCTCAACCTGCAGTACATCTTTGTACAACCAATAACACATTATTTTTTGCGTCTATGTCCCTTTCTTCAAATACACCAAACCAACAATGCACAAAACAAATCAAAACCTCTAGTAATACTCAACCCCTTTACCGTCGCAACCATCGTCAAGCACCCCTTTTAACCAACTACCCCTTTAAACATTCACCCATTCAACCAACTAGCCATTCATCACCCTTCAAAACCAACTAGCCATTCACTCACCCCTTCAACTATTTACCCCCTTAAAAATCGGTTTTAATCAGTTATTCAAACAAACAAACGCCATTCAACCAACCTCACTATCTACTCAACAAACCCTCTAAACAAAAAAAATTTCTTAGCGATTTTAAACCAAATCTTCAAGTCAACGCCCATGGCCGGGGCCCCGGGGGCGTTGACCCCGGAAAAAACTTCCCCGGTAACCTCCAGGTACCAATTTACCCAATCCCGAAACCCCCTCTCCTCCCACCCCTGTTCACAAACCCACTACAATGTAGGTGTTGATACTGTGAGGACCCTTCAGTAGGGACCCCTACCCCCTCCCAGGCTATGGGTCCCTACAGTGTGCACTGGGCGGGTCCCCTATATTGGAGGGGGTTTCGGGGGGTCAACGCCCACATACCCCGGGCCGTGACCTTCACACGTGACTCACGAAAATCGTAATGACACGATTGCAAACAAACCATCCAGGGGGGGGGGGGGGGGGGTTTTTAAACCCCCGGTAGAGAATTCAAAACTCCAGACCGACTCTCTGAGCGCGGGGTTTAACCCCCCCCGTGGGATGATCGTTTACTACAATAGTTTTTTACCCGATTTTTTAAGTTTATTTCTTACGTTTATAAATATTACCTAAGTTGCTCCGGTTGACAAATCTTCTTCTCTCTCCCCTCTTCTCTCTATTTAAAAATAATTTTTTATATATATATATTATAATATATTATATATATATATAATTTATATATATTAATATATATATTTATTTATATATTTAAAATATAATTATATATATATACATGGAGTTTACCTGGGGGAGTTCCGGAGGTGATAAAAATTTGACAATGTGAAAATTTTGGGGGTCTTTTTTGGGGAAAAGTTTCGCCACACAGTGGGTTATCGGGCCATCGTAGGAGAAACTTGAAGAAAGGAGGGGGAAAGAGGTAATCAGTCCCTCAAACCTTGAGCGATTGTTAGTCCATCAATCTTTAATAGATTTATGGACGGAGGGAATCAGGTAAACGTCCCTAACCTTTAGTCGATGTGTTCGTCCATCAATCTTAAAAGATTGTGGACAGGGGAGAAGAGGTAATCAGTCCCTCAACCTTGAGTCGATGTGTTCAGTCCATTCAATCTTGAATAGATTGATGGACAGGAGGAGAATGAGGTAATCAGTCCCTCAACCTTGATTTCGATGTGTTCAGTCCATCAATCTTGAATAGATTGTGGACTGAACACATCGACTCAGGTTGAGGGACTGATTACCTCATTCTCCTCCTGTTCTTCAAGTTTCTCCTACGTATGGACTGATGAAGCCACTGTGTGGCGGAAACGTTTCCTCAATAAAGATCCCCAAGAGTTGCACATGTGTCTAATTTATCAACATGTCGGTTCTCTGAACCATTCACCTACAAAGTTCCGGGGGTCAACGCCCTCGCGGCCGGTTTTGTGCCCAGGCCTCAGGGTGGGATCAGGGCCTGAATAAGAGGTTTTAAAAAAAAATCGGTAGCGGCACGTCTGGCGCCCTCAGTTGCTTAGTTGCAACAGGAAACGTTCAAATCTGCACGAGAATGGGTTGCTAAGTAACGAAAGTGAGAATTTCACTGTTGATAAGACAGTGAGTGGGTGACTTATACACGACAATTAAACAGTAATGAAAATAACTTATCCCCACTACAAACTCCCTATAATAAATAATAATAATAATTTTAATAATCTTATTTCTACATGTACAAGGTTACCCAAAGTGGGCTCTATTTTTTCTAATCGCCTCTATGTAACATTCCATTTATTTCCGTTTGGTACGTTATAATTAACAAAGTTTTAATCTAACCCAAGTTAAATAACGATAAGTTGACGAATTTACTTAAAACAGTTAGAAAGCGACGTTATAAAAGACAGGAGGGTCTGCGTCAGAGTTTGCATAAATGGGGAGAAATCAGAGTGGGGAAGCGTCACGAGCGGTGTTCCACAGGGGTCAGTGTTGGGCCCCCTGCTGTTCACAATCTACATAAACGACATAGATGAGGAAAATAAAGAGCGACATCAGCATGTTTTGCCGATGACACCAAAATAGGCCGTCGAATTCATTCTGACGACGACATTAGAGCACTCCAGGAAGTTTTGAATAGACTGATGAAAGTGGTCGGAGAAGTGGCAGATGCATTTTTAATATAGACAAATGCAAAGTTCTAAATGTTGGACGGGACAATAACCATGCCACATAAAAAACAAAATATGTAGATCTTAATATTAACGGAAAAATTGCGAAAAAGATTTAGGGAGTTCTGGTTAGCAGTTAATCTGAAACCAAGACAAACAGTGGCATAAGTGTTCCAATATAGCTAAATAGAATCCTTGGGCTTCATATCAAGAAGCTTAATTAATAAGGATCTTCAGTTGTTTCTTCAACTCTATACATCCTTGGTTAGGCCTCATTTAGATTATGCTGCACAGTTTTGGTCACCGTATTACAGAATGGATATTAAATGCTCTGGAAAATGTACAAAGGAGGATGACAAAGTTGATCCCATGTATCAGAAACCTTTCCCCTGTGAGGGTAGACTGAGGACCCTGAATCTGCACTCTCTAGAAAGACGTAGAATTAGGGGAATATGATTGAGGTGTATAAATGGAAGACAGGAATAAATAAAGGGGATGTAGTGTGCTGAAAATATCAAACCTAGACAGGACTCGCAGCAATGGTTTTAAGTTGGAAAAATTCAGATTCAGTGGTGATGTGTAAATTAGCTCAGTGGTGACGTGTACTTAGCTCAGTGGTGACGTGTACTTGCTCAGGGGGTGACGTGTACTTAGCTCAGTGGTGACATGTACTTTTTGTTCAGTGGTGACGTGTACTTAGCTCTGTGAAGACCTGTTTGTTGTGCTCTGTGAATCTCAACGGGGATGCCCTCTCTTGAGCAACTTTACCAGCAGCTGAGAGAGGAGCTCAGAGTTGCTAAGCTGGGGGATACGGCAATTAACGGAGAGAACAAGAGGATTTGTAGTAATCCTCCTGTTGTGAGTCCCCAGGTTAAGAGGGGAGCTTGGTCCAGTGGCCGGGCAACATGGGAACCAAGCTGGGATCAAGAAAACGGTTGGAGAGGCAGAAAACAACGAGAAACCAGAAGACTACCGTTGGAAACTTCAACCCATTCTCCGTGCTACCTGACGAATGTGAGTGTTCTACTGGGAATGCCACAACGAGCACCAAGGAAGCATTGGCAGACGTGAGTGAGACATCCCTAGAAACCCCAACGAAGACCATCGAGAATGTCTTGACGAATTCCACAAGTGGTGTAATGCTACCTGACGAATGTGAGTCGACTACTGGGAGCATCACAAAGGACGACACCAAGGAAGGTAAAAAACATTGTTGTTGTTGGGGATAGCCAAGTTTGTACATGGATAGGGCATTCTGCTTGAAGGATAGTAGGAGGCAGAGTGTGTGTTTTCCTGGGGCTGGGATGAAGGATATTGTTAGCCGTCTGGATGACACATGAGAAAGGTAATGGGAGCATCCTATTATCTGTCTCAATGTGGAGGCAACGATGTTGGCAGACGTAGGAGTGAGGACCTGATTAGCGGGTATAGGTCAGCAATAGAGATAAATTAGGAGGAAGGGGGGGAACCTGTCATATGTGGCATTTTGCCAAGGAGAGGAGTTGGAAATAATGGTTGTCCAGAGCAATTGGTGTCAATTGCTGGCTGGACAAATACTGTAAGGAAAATCCCGTTAACATTCATTGACAACTAGGACTTCTTCTATGGCCAGAAAAGACAATGTATGCCCAGGGATGGGTATTCACTTATCTAGGTGTGGGGTGGGAGCACTGGCTAACGCAGTGGAGGGAGCTGTTAGGTCTTTAAACTAGGAATAGTTAGGGGTTATGGGTTTCGGCGGGAAAACTGTGAAGTCGCAGGGTAGTAATATGAGTACTAGGAGAACTAGTAATAGGCAAAATGAGGGGGAATTGGAAAGCCAGTGGCACTAATTGACAAGGACAGTAATGGGTTTTTAGTGAAAAACAGAAACGAGCAGGAAGGGTAAAGAGAACGGAGGGTCTTTAAATATTTATTACACAAATAGTCGCAGGCTAGGAATAAAAATTGGATGAGTTGAGACTAGTTGCTAGTGCAGGTTAACATTGATGTATTTGCCATTACTGAGACGTGGTTTAATTAAAAAAGTCGGGACATGCCAAACAGAATGTCACATTCAGGGTTTTAAATTGTTTCCAAGTAGATAGAAGTGTCGGGAAGGGGGGTGGGGTGGCATTGTAGTCCGAGATCGCTTGAACTGTTGCATAAAAGGGGTATTAAGTCTGAAGTAACACATACAAGTCTGTTTGGATAGAATTTTCAGAGGGGCATGAAAAATTAATTTTAGGTGTGATATACCATCCCCCAAATTTAGATAGGGACCAGGGGAGACAAACTATGGGAGGAAATTGTTAGGGCCCAAGGCACGATAATGTAGTAATTCTAGGAGACTTTAACTTTAGTCATATTGATTGGAATTTCTTGACTGGGAATTAGAATCATACGACTTCTTAGAAGTAGTTCAGGATTGTTTTTTTGAAGCAGTTTGTGACTGAACCAAACAAGGGGTAATAAACCTGCTTGACTTAGTTCTGGCAAACAATGAATCCCTTTTAATAATTTAGAAGTTTCAGAGGAACTGGGTGCTAGCGACCAAAAACCCAATTACATTTAGCATTGAAATGGAAGTATGATAGTACGGGATAACTCAGTAAACAGTCCCAGATTTTCGCTTAGCAGATTACGATGGGCTTAGAGAACATTATCACTGTTGACTGGGGTAACGAAGAGAGCTATCACTATGACAGTTTTCTGAACACAATACATGCTGCTCAGAAAACGGTTTATCCCTTATAAAGAAATTAGATCAAATAGAAATGACCCAAAAATTTGGGTGAATTTAAAAGGGTGAAATATCTACTAGGGCATAAGAAAGGAATTTATAGGCATATCAAAAGAGGCGAAAGGGGCATCTTATGAATCAGTATATTGACATTAAGAGGGACATTAAAAAGGGGATAGAAAAGCTAAAAGGGACTATGAAATTAAAGTTGCTAGGGAAATTCTAAAACTAACCAAAAAGTTTTTTACAGGTATATAGAACAAAAGTTAGAGATAAGATAGGTCCCCTTAAAATTAACTATGGGCATCTTTCTGACAAAGAGAAAGAAATGTGCCGATTTTAAATAATTATTTTCTCTCGGTTTTTACACAGGAAGACACTAATAATATTCCGGTAATTAATTTTTATAGTGGGCCAGAAGAAGATAAATTATGTAACACACAGTCACTAGTGAAATGGTTTTTGAAGCAGATAGACCTACTGAAGCAAAATAAGTTTACCGGTCCTGATGAGGTTTTTTCAAGGGTTCTTAAGGAATGCAAAATGGGAGTATGTGAACCATTAACAAATATTTTTTTTTTTATCTTTCAAAACAGGTTTTAGTGTCTGATTGTGGAAAGGGGAAATGTAATTCCTATTTTTAAAACGGGGGGACAAGTCGTCACCGTAAAAAAATTACCGCCCAATAAGCCTGACCTAAAATTGTGGGCAAATTACTAGAGTCAATTTAGTCAGATTATAAAAACCATCCGATAAGCTAGCTTGTTAATGATACTCAGCATGGATTCACAAAGGGGGTCTTGCAACAAAATTTATTAACTTTCTTAGTAAAGCGTTTGAGGCTGTTGCCACGATAAAAAATTTGATTTTTTTATTTAAATTTTAGTAAGGTTTTGAAAGTTCCACCCCAAAAGACTGTTAAAGAAAGTGGCAGTATGGCATTGGGGGAAGGGTGCTCTCGTGGATCGAATCAGGGCTCCAGACAGGAAGCGAGGTGCCCATAAATGGGGTTAAATCTGATGGGGATCATAACAAGTGGCGTTCCCGGGGATCGGTTTTGGGCCTTTTTGTTTATAATATTATCAATGATCTTGATGAAGGAATTACTAGTTTATGAGAAAAATTCGCCGATTCACGAAGTAGGTAGGATAATTGATTAAACGTAGATTTAGGGAATTCAGGGGGATTAGAAAAACTCTCCCTTTTGGTCAGAAAAGTGCCAGATCAGTTAAATGTAGATAAATGAAAGGGTTCTGAAGCTCGGGAGTGTCCAAAACCCCTAGCACTTATATGTTAAATGATGTAAACTTGCCATACAGTTTGCGAAAAGGACTTGGGGGTTATGGTGGCAGCAACCTTAAACCAAGACGCAATGCCTAAGCGTACGTAAAAAGCAAATAGGTTACTGGGATTTTATCAAGAAGTGTAAACAGGGCCAGAGGCCCTACTGCAGCTTTTTTAATCATTAGTAAAGGGCCCCACCTAGTTATGCGCTCAGTTTGGGCTCCTATTACGAATGGACATAAAATTTGTTAGAAAAAAATTCAGGTAGGAGACTAAATTTTTAAAAAAGCATTAGAAATCTTCCTTTTAAAAACGATTGAAATCTTAAGTTACATTTACTTGTTAGAGAAGAATGAGGGGGGGACCTGATCGAAGTTATAAGTGGGAAAATAGGGATTAATAAAGGGGTATTAATAAGGTCTTTAGGGTGTCTCTCCAAGAGAAACCCCCAGTAAAGGATTTTTAAAAAAGATAAGTTTAGATTTAGAAAAGGGCATAGGAAAGTATTGGTTTGGAAAAAGGTAGTAGAGTGGGAAAAGTCAAACCCTTTTGGGGTTTTTGAGGGTGGGACTTTGGGTAGTTTCAAATTTAGGTTGGATAGTACATGAGTTTGGGGGGGGGGGGGGGGGTTGGATTTGAGTGGGCTTTCACATCCGGCTTATTTCTTGGGGGGCATTGAAAATTGGGTTTGGGGAAATGTTTTTTTATGGGATGAATTGTAAAGGACCCTGCCTAGTATGGGCCAACACCCCCCTGCAGTGTTTCCCCCTTTTTTATGTTCTTAACCTACGTCACTTTTCTTGGGTTTTTAAACTTAGCGTTAAAGTACATAATACCACTTTAAATATAAACAAAACTCAAAACTCGAGCTTAAAGCGGGGTTTAAAAAACTCTCAAGGTTTTGAAGCGGATAAAAAAGGTTTGTAATCTCTCGGAAATTTACAAAGTGTATAACAAAATGAACGAAAAAAAGAAACACGATAGCGGCGATAGCCAAAAATTTTTTTTGGAAAAATGTTTTTAAACCCTAGTAAGTTTATTTTAGATTACAAAATTAGTTACGCCTAGTAATTTATTCAAATCGCAAATTAAAATTTCATTATCATACATAGCACGTATGTGTAACAACCAGGTACCCCCCCCCCCCCCAAAAAAAAAAATCAGATGAAGTGACGTGAAGGCTTACTCAGCCCTGTAACAACTTCAGACAGTATTACCCAGGCTGGCTCCTCCTCAGGAAAATTAGTGAATAGAAAAAGAAATAATAACAGACAAACAAAAAACACTTTATTATGTAGAAAATAAAAAATTAAAACATTTAAAATATGAAATATTAATACTACATTAAAAAAAATGAAAAAGGAAAAAAATATAAATGATAACTGAATTCAACGCTAATTTAACACTTGGGTGTCTGGTGTTGGTGACACTGCTTGTTGAAATCGTGGGCCGTTGCTAAATGATGGGGGGGAGGGGTCGCAGGTTTGGTGACCACCACTGGCTAGTTCTTCACAGTTTAACGCCCGTGATTAGTATCCCGATGACAGGAAAGCAGGTTTTTTTAACCGCTGCAATAAATGTGGGTTACGTCCTGCAATTTCATACAGGTGCATAGGTACTTAAATGCAAAATGGGGAAGTCTCTGGACGTTAGTCCTTCTCCTTTTCCCTTCTCGTTGATTGATAGGTGACCCTCACTGTCATCCAAGAGTAGTGTTGGGAGCTGCGAGTCGAGTGATTTACTGTTTGACCAGAGCCCCACACGTCACCTTTCGGGGGGGGGGGGAAGAGGGAGGGGAAGGGATAGCGGGAGCTAGACTGACCCTACCTTAACAAGCAGCCGGCAGTCCAAACTACCCACTTTCAGGGAGGGGGAAAAAAGGGGGGAAAAAAAACGGGAGTTTGACTTACCCTACCTTAACTAGTAGCCGGTAATGAAACTATCGTTACTATATCTCTACTCCTATCTATTGAACTTTTCCCTCACACTCCCCCATACCAAGACTTATAGTCAAGGAGTATAAGAAGAATAGGCGAGGAAAAAAGTTTAACATTGTGGAAGTCGCGTAAGGAAACAATCTTCTACTGACTGTCACGACTTAACCAGTCAGAGAAATAATTGGATGAACCATTGATATACACAATATGGAACTTAAAAGCCTGGAGTGCCAATGTCCACCTCAAGAGGCGACTGTTGGTTCCCTTAAAAGTTTCTAGGTATATCAAAGGTTTGTGGTTTCCTTTCTAAATGAATTCTTTTCCCAGCAAAAAAAATTTAAGTTTGGTGATCCCCCACACAAGGGCTAGACTTTCCCTTTTTCTATTGTGGAGTATCTCGTTTCTGCGGGAAGGAGTTTCCGGCTTAGGAAGCATACCATCATGGTATTGTAGTAACACCGCACCTAAGCCAGTATTGGAGGCATCAGTTCTGAAACAAAATGTTTTATTAATATCTGGAATCTTAAGTATAGGGTCCTTCGAAAAGATACTTTTAGTCTCTTTAAAAACTTATCCCGAGCTACATCGAAAAGCTCAAGAGGTTCCTTCACAGACTTTTTGAGGAAGTCGGATAAGATGCCTGTAAGATCAGTAAGGTTTGGGATAAACCGTGCATAAAAATTTACAAAACCCAAAAGAAAGCTTCGCATGAGCTTCTGGTTTTGGGGAATTTAAATTCTAATAAAGCTTTGATCTTACTGGGAAGGCTGCAGAGAGTTATTAGAAAGTATAAAGTCCAAGATATCTAATCTTGTTATACCCAAGGAAGCATTTTCTTCGGTTGGCAGTGAGGCCATGTGAGCGTAACCTACGCAAAACTGATGTTAATGTTTGGACATGTTTGCCCCACGTAGATGTCATTACGTAAATGTTATCAAAATAAACTGAAACATTTGGCCTATTACCCAAGACCTTTCTCATCAGTCTCACGAAGGTAGCACAGGCAGTTCCCAAAAACCGAAGGGCATATTTTCTATACTGCATCAGTCCTTGGTGTGTAGGAAAAGCGGTGTACTGCTTAGAAGAAGGATCTAACATTACTTGATGAAATGCCTGCGAAATATCAATCTCTGAAAAGAAGGAACGTCATAAAATTTGTGTAGATCACTATCTATTAAGGGCATAGGCTCAGCACCCCACCCGAGTTAAGCATTAAGGCCTCTGCAGGTCAATAGCAAGTCTATATGAATTTCCTCCTTCTTAAACCATGGATACTGGTGAGCAATATGCAGATACTGAAGGTTCAATGATCCTTAGTTTTAATAATTTGTCTACCTCTCGGTCAAATGCATCCCAAAGGTGAACTGGAACGGGTATAATTTCCGTTTGATAGGTTTGTCCGTCACTAAGTCAAACTTATGGACTACCGTGGAGGTAACACCTGGAATATCAGTAAGATGTCTGAAAGTTACTCACACATTGAAGTAGTTCATGTCCTTATGGTCATCCAAAGATTCATTAATATTAATGTTGGTTGCGTCCGAGTGGTCAAGAGTCACCAAGTCATGTAGTTCTTCATCATAGTCTAAGTTAGAGGGGTCAATTACGCACACTTTACATTCTTCAGTTGTCTTATCAAGTTCGTGTGGAAAAACTAAGTCAAAGTTATTAAGGCACTTAACCGAATTTCTTTTGGTAATATTTTTTAGGATGTTTGATATGATAAAGCTTAGGTTTCCCCTTGACTTCTATGAGGTATCAACTTTCCCCCAAATTTTTAACACTTTATATGGACCCTTTTCCCTGCTACTAATAATTTATTTGACTTAATCGGCAAAAAATACAAGAACTTCATCTCCTACTTTAAAACTTCTCCTCTGACTTTTGGAGTCAAAATAGGTTTGTACTGGTCCATTGACAAACTTAAGTTTTTCGAAACTATGTCAGAGGTCTCCTCAAGTTTTTGGATCTAAGGTCAAGGAGAAATTGGTAAGAAGACTGAACCTCAGCATTTAGAACATAACATAAGAACATAAGAAAGGAGGAACACTGCAGGAGGCCCGCTGGCCCATACTAGGCAGGTCCTTTACAATTCATCCCACTAACAAAAACATTTACCCAACCCGATTTTCAATGCTACCCAAGAAATAAGCTCTGATGTGAAAGTCCCACTCAAATCCAACCCTTCCCACTTTATGTACTTATCCAACCTAGATTTGAAACTACCAAAGTTTCCCAGCCTCAATAAAACCCCAAATAGGTAGACGTTCCACTCATCAACTAACCTATTTCCAAACCAATACTTTCCTATGTCCTTTCTAAATCTAAACTTATCTAATTTAAATCCATTACTGCGGGTTCTCTCTTGGGAGACATCCTCAGACCTTATTAATATCCCCCCTATTAATACCTATCTTCCACTTATACACTTCGATCAGGTCTCCCCTCATTCTTCGTCTAACAAGTGAATGTAACTTAAGAGTCTTTAATCTTTCTTCATAAGGAAGATTTCTGATGCTATGTATTAATTTAGTCAAACCTACGCTGAATGTTTTCTAACGAATTTATGTCCATTTTTGTAATACGGAGACCAGAACTGAGCTGCATAATCAAGGTGAGGCCTTACTAATGATGTATAAAGCTGCAGTATGACCTCTGGACTTCTGTTGCTTACACTTCTTGATATAAATCCCAGTAATCTATTTGCCTTATTACGTCGCTTAGGCATTGCTGTCTTGGTTTAAGGTTGCTGCTCACCATAACCCCCAAGTCCTTTTCGCAATCTGTATGGCTAAGTTCTACATCATTTAATTTATAAGTATAGGGTTATGGGCACTCCCAAGCTTCAGAACCTTGCACTTATCTACATTGAACTGCATCTGCCCTTTTCTGACCAAGAAATAGAGTTTGTTTTTAAAACCTCCTGAAGTTCCCTAACATCTACGTTTGAATCCCTTATCCTACCTATCTTTGTGTCATCGGCGAATTTGCTCATATCACTAGTAATTCCCTCATCAAGATCATTGATTATATTTTATAAACAACAACGGGCCCAAGACTGAAACCCTGTGGAACGCCACTTGTTACAGATCCCCACTCGGATTTAACCCCATTTATGGACACTCTCGCTTCCTGTCAGTGAGCCATGACTCGATCCAAAGAGAGCACTTTTCCCCCAATGCCATGGGCTGCCACTTTCTTTAACAGTCTATGGTGCGGAACTCTATCAAAAGCCTTACTAAAATCTAATTAAATAATATCAAATTCTTTATTGTGGTCAACAGCCTCAAAAGCTTTACTGAAGAAAGTTTAAAAAATTAGTTAGACAAGACCCGGCCTCTTGTGAATCCATGCTGAGTATCATTAATCAAGCTATGCTTTCGAGATGGCTTCTTATAATCTCACTATAATTTTACTCAGTAATTTGCCTACAATTGAGGTCAGGCTTATTGGGCGGTAAATTTGACGGTAACGACTTGTCCCCTGTTTAAAAATAGGAGTTACATAGCCATCTTTCCCCATATCGGGCACTACACCTGTTTGAAGAGATAAATTAAAAATATTAGTTAATGATTCACAGAGTTCCATTTTGCATTCCTTAAGAACCCTTGAAAAAACCTCATCAGGACCCGGCGACTTATTTTGCTTCAGTCTGTCTATCTGCCTCACAACCATCTCACTAGTGACTGTGATGTTACATAATTTATCTTCTTCTAGCCCACTGTAAAAATTAATTACTGGAATATTGTTAGTGTCTTCCTGTGTAAAAACTGAGAGAAAATAATTATTTAAAATCAAGCACATTTCATTCTCATTGTCAGTAAGGTGCCCATAGTTATTTTTAAGGGGACCTATCTTATCTCTAACTTTTGTTCTATAGACCTCATTAGTCCATAAGTCATGAAGGATGGACAGTGGACCTCTGGCCTGTCTACCATAGAGAAGTTCAAAAGGTGAAAACCCCAAAGAGTCACTGGGAACTTCCCTCATGGGAAACAAACACAGGGTAGGTAACGATGCCACTCCTTAGGTTTAAGGGAGCAAAGTTTCCTTAAAATGGACTTGAGAATCGAATGCTGGCACTCAATCCTCCCATTACAGCTGGATATGGTGTGGTGAAGA
>NW_026497451.1:0-15000 GCF_026875155.1 Cherax quadricarinatus | reverse complement strand
TCGTTTAAAAACTTTCTTACAATCTAAGAAATGCACTACCCACCCCTCTCTCTCTCTTGTGAAAATTTGTGTGGACTGCCTCCATGTGAGTCGCCTACCATGGGCAAACTCTGTTGACACCGAGCTCTGAGCGTGGGATAACCTCAGCCTATCACAAGTTGGCTTTAGGACAGTCTTATAACAAATGATATTGGTTTGCAAAGAAACCTCGCCTGCATGCACGTATAAAGGACTAAACTTACTTGGGCGTTGCCAGCATATATCCTGATCTTCACTTACTAGAAGCTAGCCCATAGACCCTTTGGACTCCCCATCAGGAAACAGTGACAACCGGGTGCATTAATTCCTGCAAATCATCGGAATTAGTGTCCTGCCTGCACCTCAGAAATTCCTATATCCAAGAGGGTATGTAACCTAGTATAACTATGCAGACTCAGACAATAGCTTCAGACCAATAAGCTCTGTGACACTGGTACTTACTGGGCATGCTCTCTCTGTTGGCACACCGGGCCACAGTTAAAACTCACCCTCGATCTCCAAGGACATGGCCAGAATCTACGAGAAAAAAGTGAAGGTCTTATGTCTTACTGTATGGCCTGATGGAGGAGGTCATCTATGGTAGCATCGAGGTGCTCTCTGTACCAGATTTCCCCGGGTTCAGATGTGATGACACGTGGGGGCGCCAGTCCTGTTGTTCATGACACGTCTTGTTCAGTTGGTTGTCTGTCTTAAGAAGGGCGAGCAGGTCTCCCTTCCTGAACCCTCGTCTCTTTGTTCAAAACTAGGGCTGCCAGTTTCTAAGTAACTTATCCTAGTTGGTTGCCTACATTATCCGGGCTATTACTACCTTTGTTAAGGTCTAGAGTCTTAATTTATCATTGTCTACAGATGCCTTAGTAAACCTTAATATTAGTGTACTACCAGTAAACTACCTACTACTTCCCTGAGAGTAAATCTATAAATTAAATACATGCTAGACCAAGAATCCAATCGCCGACAAGAGAATGTTTCCCTGTTTGGGTGGAGGTATAAGGGCCAGCCAAGCTCAGCCGATCCCGTTACGGCCATGCTGGACTCCTGTGGTGGAAACTTTAGGGACCAAAATAAATTTCCACATCCTACACGCCGGCGAAGGTAGGCGCTATGTCTAGATCAAGTCTGCCTCCCCGCATGCCCCCCCAGTTGGCCTGGACTTGGCGCCGTATTGACGGTCGCTCCCGTCAGACGCGCTCATCCACTCAGCTCGGTCAGCCGCTGAGGAATTTCTCATGTCCCGGTCCCACTGTGTGGACCTCGAGAGGTAACCTGTTGATGGGTCTTATAGGTTCTCAGACACCATTCATTCTCACTTTCACCATTCTCAAACTGCCAAGCTTGTCTGGGTGGGGTGAACTTACAGGCCAAGATGCCAGTATGCCCTGGGCGCCTCGGATTCTACTAGCACCAGGTCCCCTTCACTTAGCATCATCTTATTTGCCTAGGGGTCGGCCACCATAGAAATGTTTCCCGCAAGGTTTGTCAAGTAATCCCTGCCCACCTGGTTCCATTTGTCCAGGATGTTCACCACAGTCTGTTGTGACTCCATGCAGTTCTTCATAGATGGGGGGGACCATCTGGCCCATATAATCAGCTCCTTGGAAGACTGATCAAAATTGCAGGGAAGGGCTCAATCTTCTTCCAAACAGCATGTGATTGGGGGTGAGAGCTTCTTGTCGTCAATCCCATTTTGTACGTAGGTCAGAGGCCTGTTTTTAACTCTTGACTCTATCTAAAAACTAACACTGTCCTCCGTTAATCAAAGCTCACCCTCACTGCCGTGCAAGACCTTTCGAATGCACCTTTTGACTGGTGCCCACCAAGGCATTCATAGGAATCCCTTGCCTAGGGCGCCCTGGGATGATATGAACCTCCACTCGCACTCTATTCTCTTAGGTGTCTCGTATAACTGCTCCGTTGTCCCTTATGATTCTGAAAAAATTTTTCCAGCACGCCCCTAAAAGCTTGGTGCCATTTGTCCGAGATAATCAATCGCGGGCACGAGAATCTGGCAGTAAACCTCCTGAACAACTTCACGAAAATCTCTGTTGTCATATCTTCTGCCAAACTCAAATGCACCGCTTGAGTAAGTGTGGCACAAGGGTAAACAGGCAGACATATTACTATCTGAGGCCCCACCCTTTAGTTCCTGGGTTCTCAATTTGTTAGCCCCAGTATAGTCTATACTACCACAGTCTCCCAAAGGCCTGTCACTATGTACCACTCCTGAGGCAAGCGGTGGTGGAATGGGTATGGTAGGGTACTCCAGTCGTTACCGCGGCAGGACCGTGTGCAACTCTTTAGCACCTTTTGACAGCAGCTCGACCCTTCAATACCAGTAATTCTGACGTTGGGCAGGTGAGGGTATCTACTAACCCCACATGTAAGGTCCTTGATGGGGCATCTTGTATCAATAGCTCTGTCGCCCATTCCCTCCTTTCCAGTGCACGGGATGTTTGGCCCCATAGCTGAAACTACGAGTTTGCTATTCTGCTCCTGCATCTTATTAGCCCCGGCATGATCTAGGACAATCCCAATGAGTGAAACCAATTTACTGTTCCCTGAGTCGTCGTCCGTTGGGACACGCGTCCTGACGCCATAACCTGCTGCCTGGTTGCAAGTACTTCAGCCCACTCTAGGCAAACCTCTCTTTTGGTACTGCCTAATCCAATATTCTCTGGACCCACGAGAGACAGCTGTTCGACCTTGGCCTTACCTGTCATGCAGCTTCATCACAATCGATATAATACCATTTCCCGTGACCTCCTATAAGTTTCCTCCAAGAGGAGTTAGAGCTGGGGTTCAAATAAATTCAGTGACCGAGTTTCCCGTAAAGTGTACTATGCGCTGGTTGCCTCCACGAATTTCTGCTCCGGCAGCATCCCTTGCCTGTAACCACTCTGGGCCTTTGAACAAATCTGCTTTTACTCAGCGTTTTGTGGTCACCCCTCGACTTATAGGTCGGCTGGGTTTTGATCTGTATGCACATACAGAATTGTTGACGTTGACTTCAGTTCCCGTACCTCTTTACAGATCCTGGACAATAGGGGAGCTTAGATCTGTCGTTCTGGACCCACTGTATGGCCACCTCCGAGGTCTGTCCATACATAGGTGTGTTGTCACCTTCAGATTACTCAACCACCTCCTCTACGTACTCTACCAGTCTTGCTCCCAAGCAACTGCCGTGAGCTATAGCTTTGGGATCGAGCCATCCTTCAGGGGCTTCACCGCGCACGTTGGTGACCAGATTGATTGGTCACCCGCGCCACTCAAATACGCCTACTGCCCCCCATAGACCCTGGAGGAGGCATCACAGAAGACCGTGCAAGTCAGTAATGCCGCAGGTGCACCCGATGGCCTGGGGAATGTGAACTCATGTAATTCCGATAGGTCTTGCTAACCAGATCCCACTCCTGCAGACTGTTTCTGGCAGTGGGCGTCTCCCAACCTAGGTTCAGCTCCCAGGTCCTGTTGCACTAGCATCCCTCCTCGAATGGAGGATGGGTGTCAACAAACCAATGGATCGAAGGCAGTCTGCACTTTGCTCAGCAAAAGACCTCCGAGTCTGCTTCCCTTCCCCATCAGGCTCCTCTTTAGCCATAAGTCTGTCTTCCTTGATTTCCCACTCTAGGTCCCAGACCGATGTTACCTCAGGTATGAGTAGCCTAGCATAGTCACGTTTCCACCGTGCCCGCAACGTTGGATTGTTTGTTCACTATTCTCCAATGGGCATGTTAAGCTCCGAGAGCATCTTTCCTGATTAGACTTCGGATAAATGTCCATCAACAGCCTTCATCTGAGTGGTACTTGAATTGTTGTCTACATAAAATAGGGTTCTTCAGTAATTCTTTAAGTGGGCTTATTACAGTTCTCAAGTTGGTAGTCTATGGTAGCTTGTAATTAAGAATGGTGAACTAGTGCACCAAACAACACGCCCTGAATCTGTTAGGTATCTATACCCTTGCTGGGCACCTCCCTGTCAGCCAACCACAAGAACTTGTGTAGTCCTGTCTTGTGGCTGCCAACCTGATATGTAGAAGGCTTTGCTATGTCTGCCACATAGGCGTACTGTTCTGTCTGAATCTCAACAACACTATGTAATTTCTGCGTCAGGGTGGGCCCTGTGAGCAGACAGTCGTTTCAACGGGGTTGGCTCTCGGGGGACTAGCCTGCGAGTGCAGTTTGAAGACTACTCCCGATGGAGTGGTTACGCTCCTTGGTGACTGCCATGTGTGGAGATAATGGGTTGTTTTCCCAGGGTGGCATTGGGCACTTTATCAATGAACCCCAAAGGGCCAGCTGTTCCTTAATAAATATCATCATATTTCCCCACCGACCCTTCTTGTCAGACTGTTCACCAATGAATTCAACTGACCCCGTTCCTTCTTGAATTTAGTGCAGCGGGGCGTCCGGTTTCCATGGGGAGTCGCACCCAGTATGGCCGTCCCTGAACTGCACATGGTTCAAGTAAATCTCGTACGTCTCTTCGTGTTTGGGGGGCGGCTGGGTTCACCTTTAATCCCTACTACATCCAGGTCCATAGTTTATGGACCGGCTTCACTGGTTTCGCTAATATGCCAACTTGGTCTCTGAAGAACTTCGTGCGCACCAATCCGCATCACCAGTACAGCCTCAGATCGCTGAATTTAATACAGAGCCATCCTTTCACCGGGGTCGCGGGAAGATGAGCTGGTACTCTGCCTCCTACGATGTACCCCCGCTGGGTCCTGAACAGGCCTACACCTCCTTGATAAACTCTTCTGTAGACACGAACTCGTCTATTGTAATCTCCCTCCTACAAGATGCCTTTATTACTAACATTGTCTGTAGCAATGTTCTGGTTCTGTAGCTTCACACCCAACTGCCTCCCAAACTTTTGGACTGCTGCAGCAGTCCCCCTAGTGGTACTGATATTGGGCAGCTGCTTCACTATCTCAAGGCTGAAATTTCCCGTCGATGCCCGGCTAACTGACAGTTCACATTGTCTTACTGGATAAGACCTGCGTGGGACGTTCCCCACCAAAACCTTCCTCCTTCATGTCAACTTACCAACTGTCTCCAGCTTCACCGCGGTGCTTGACTCTCGCTATGAAGGGATCTCTGTGCACACTGTCGAAAGAACAAACAGGTCGTTTCAGACTTCTTTCCCGTTCGCAAACCACCGCCATTATGGTGGGCAGGCCACGAACCTTGAAAAACTGTCACCAGACAATTCTCGAGCCGTAATCACCCACACTCATCGCTCTCCTTAACTTTGTGCTAATCCGGCATCCTTGGACACAGTGCACTGTTGGTGCGTTCCCTTCCAGCAGCCCGACACACCCGAGCTGGGTGTTACAGTCCCTGGTAAATGTTCTCCACAGCCTTGAACAAAGTCTCAACTCCCTTAGTCGTTGCACCCTTTTGGTTATAGGTTGTGAAGCTTGAAACCCTGAACTTGCGTTGTTCTTTCTTCACATAAAATACGCACGTCTCATACTGGTCGCTTTAGTGGCTTCTCCCTGGCCTGTGGGTGGAGGACTCGCCCTGGGCATAATACGTAGTAGGAGGTGTTTTAGGTCTATCTCTCGAATGTCTGGGGAAGTTGACCGACTTCCTCTTGGTAGGTATTTCTCCCCCTGAACCTACGTCAGGTGAGTTATGATGATCCCCTAACCTTCAATAATTTTGTTTATGTGACCTATTCGTCCGATATTTTAAGTGTATCAAATATGCACTGTCAGTGCTAGCCAGTTTCCTCTGAATCACTGCTAAGGACCCATCTGAATCATCTCATCATGCAATCTCTGAAACTTTTTGTCAAGCTCATAATCTCAATACGGAATTCTCTAGGCTTTTGCACGGGTCATGTCGGCAAGCCTCTAGATCAAACAACCGATAAAGGTATAGCTACCTTTATCTCTCAGTGTTGCCAAACATGTCCTTAATTGGTTCTTTGGCATGTACGGTAATTAGTGTCAGTAATCTGGTAGTGCCAGACCAGGTCTAAGTTTTACCCTTGAGTCTGCGACCGCAAATACTGCAACTTGACAGCATCTGACAAATCGTTCCTTGTCATCTATCTGGCTCTAAACTGATCCAGAAAAGCAATGTACTTGTTAGGTTCCGTACAAAACGTTGGTTAATTCAAACTGGGGCAATTGGGCAACACATAACAGGCGTGCTGGTTGTTCGTGTTCCTGGAAACTATTTTTGCTGCCCTGCTGTCCAGCCTTCTAAGTCTTTATTATCTGCCTGCAGAGTCTCAACTCGGCTTTACACTCTGCCCTTCGTTCGTCATAGCCTTCCGTGTGCTACTTCGACTGTAAATTCAGGCCTCACCTGTTGTATAGGCCTCTGTCTCATAAAAGGATAAATGATCTCTCAAAGGCCCTCTGTCTTTGCTCAAAGGTTTCAGGCACTCTCTAGTTCTCCAGTTCCGTCTGGATCTTGCCTGACCGTATGACACTCCTCACTGCTTTGCTCAGGCGCCCTTATGGCTCCCATAGGTACCGCCCTTTAATTGAAACAACCTTAGCCCACTGCTGGGACAGTAGGTACTGCTTCTTCACTACCATAGTAAGCGGTTTAGTTAAGACACGAGTACTAATTTGTCCTTTCAATTAGCCAACTCACAGCATGAACTGGTTATAGGCAAGAATGATAGGTCTCAAGGCTTCTCAACAAGCTGACAACTCCCGTTATTGAGATTGACTCTAATTCTGAATCAAAATGTTACACTGTTAGCTTTCAAATCCCAATTGGAGAAGGTATCCGATGTGAAAAGCTAACCTAGCACTTTCCTGTACATGCAGCAATTAATTACAGAACTTTAACTAGTCTCAGGGTATAATTAATATACAATCACCACTTAACATGAATCGAAGACAATGAAAATAATCAATAAAAGTGCCGTTTTAATTACAATATTAAAATCACTTGGTTAAACACAAGTAAATTCAACAATTTCAACTTGTGATGAAACAGTAAATAAATAATGTATGTAACCAGCTTGGCCCTAACTGTGCCCAGCTTACTCTGTTTAGCGTGGATGGTTGCGTATAAGGTATATCCTAAACCTAGCTAGTGTGTATTAACTTAAACCTGGCTTTATAACTACCTGTAAATATTAACTAGGTTAAATCTGTCTAGCTACTATAACTTTTGGTAAAAATTTGCACAAGCTAGCCTAACTGTGGTACTTTGCAAATCCACTGTAAAATAATCAACACACAAGTCTCCTACTATGGATTACTTGTAAGCACTGTAAATAATTTAATTCACAAGCGTTCTCGAGACTACCTGGCCTTGCCTGTAAAATTACTGGCAAAATAACAATTTCTGTGAATAGTCAGCTTTGCCTAGCTCTGTGTACTTTGGGCTTAGGTGTGCTAACTATTAACCTAACTTTTCTATAATGTGTTTCCTACTGTGGCTATCTATGATAGCTTAAAACCTAACTCTGTTTTTAAACTGGTTCCTAACTGTGGCCATAGGTATGATAGCTTACTAGCATTCAACATCCGGTTCGAAGAGACCACTTTTGTAAAAATTTGCTGTGGACTGCATACCAAGTGAGTCGCCTACCCTGAGCCAAATCTGTTGACACCGAGCTCTGAAGGTGGGTTCCTTCAGCCTAACAAGTGGCTTATAGGACAGATTTTCACAATGATTGGTATTGCAAGAAACTTCGCCGCATGCACGTATAAACGACCTAACTTTACTTGTGCTCTTGCAGATATAATCCTGCTCTTTTCACTTCCCCTAGCTAGCCTTAGCCCCTTTGGACTCCCCATCAGAAACCACGTTGCAACCGGGAGCATAATTCCTGCAATATTCAATCCGGAATTAGTGTCCTGGCCTGCACCTCAGAAATTCCTATATCAGAGGGTATGTATCCCCTAGTATAAACTTTGCAGACTCAGACACTAGCTTCAGACAGCTCTGAGACACTGGTACTTACTGGGCATGCTCTCTCTGGTTGATCACCGGGCCCACAGTTAAAACTCACCCATGGATCTTCCCAAGACACTGGCCAGAATCTACAAGAAAAAAGTGAAGGTCTTTCTGACTGTATGGCCTGTTGGAGGAGAGTCATCTACGGTAAATCGAGGTGCCTCTACCAGATTCCCCAGGGTCTCAGATGGAAGACACGTGGGGGCGCCGTTCTATCTGTTGTTCATTGCATGTCTTGTCCAGTTGGTGTCTGTCTTAAGAAGGGCCGAGCTGGTCTCCTTCCAGACCCTCGTCTCTTCGTTCAAACTAGGGTGCCAGTTCTTCCCTAGCTAACTTTATCTAGTGTTTGCCTACATTATCGGCATATTATACACTATGTTAAGGTCTTAGGGTATACATTTATCATTATCTAACAGTTGCCTTAGTAAACCAATTTAGTTTACATACATGTAAACTACTACTCCTTCCTGAGAGTAATAAATCTATAAATTAAATACTGCCTACCAAGAATCCTTCGACGACAAGAGAATGCTTCCCTGTTTGGGTGGGGTATAAGGGGCATCCAGCTCAGCCGTCCCGTACGGCCATGCTGGACGCTCCTGTGGAACTTTAGGGACCAAATAAATTTCACTCTTCTCTCTTCTCTCTCTCTTCTCTCTCTCTCTCTCTCTCTCTCTCTCTCTTTCTCTCTCTCTCATGTACTTATCTGCTTCACCTTGTCATAAGAAAGTCCAGCAGGTTTATGACACAGGTATCCGTCCCTGAACCCGTGTTTGTTGTCCGTGATTAAGATCATTCCTTTCTAGGTGCTTCTCCACTCTTCTCTTGATAATCTTCTCCATGATTTGCATACTAAGCATGTCTGGGATACTGGTCTGTAGTTTAACGTGTTTCTATAGAATTTGTGAAGTTTTGAAGTGGTACTCAGAGTGCCTCTGTTCCCTCTCTAGGACCCACGGGACGAAGTTATTCGGTGTCCCATCGATTTTGATTCAGGTACCTAGTTCGCTTTGCAACGCGCCGCGCGTGTGTGTGTGTGTGTGTGCCTTGGTTGGGTCGGCTTACCTGGGCAAGTAGACCTGCTGCAGTGCTTCATTTTTATGTTCTTATGTTTTAGAATAAAGGGGTTTAGTGTTTTAATATATTTTTTTTCATTACGACTACTATTTGACAAGTGTAGCAATTTTTAATAATATGAAAATGTCTGATTAAATTTAGGGTTCCAAATATATGTAACTTATTTTTTAATAATAATATATGTGGATTATATTATTATTATTAAAGACCCCTGGTATTCTCCCGGACGCGGCCCTTTTCCAAAGTAGTGGCCCGGCCTTGACTCCCTCTTTAGGGAGAAGTGGTGAGACTAAGTCTCCAATGGAGGAGGCACCAAGTACCTCCTCATCTTTGGGGACCAACTGTCCCCGGCCTAGCCACAAGCTTGGCCTCTCTGGTTCTGGCATCCCCGCCCCAACGGGGTAATGGGAAATGAAGTCTTGTGAGCTACAAGGCTCGGGCTGGGCACCTACCCTACATACGAGGGCTGGGGCATGGTGGTCGATGGAATGTATGTGGATGATTACTTTATGTATAACTGTTTCAGAAAGAAGCGACCATTTAAATAGGTTCTGTAAAATTATGAGAACCTGAATATTAAATTGCGAATAATATATTTTACTAAACAACAAATCAATACGTAATTTCATGGTAGTATATATAAATAATGTGTTTGTTACAGGAGGCGTGAGGTCGTGGGTAGTTGTGTGTTGGTGAATGTGGGAATGTGTCTCATCCTCACCGGCGAGGGACTCAAGTCTCAGGGGAGTCTTGGTGATGGTGGGAATGTTGTCCATCCTCCACCAGGCTGAGGGGAAGACTCAAGTTCAGGTAGAGTCTTGGTGTTGGTGGGAATTGGTCCATCTCACCCAGGCTGAGGGACTCAAGTCTCAGTGTAGTCTTGGTGATGGGTGGGAATGTTGTCCTCCTCATCCAGGCACGAGGAACTCAAGTCTCAGGTGAGTCTTGGTGGGTGGGAATGTTGTCCATGCCTCACCCAGGCTGAGGGACTCAAGTCTCAGGTGAGTCTGTGATGGTGGGATGTTGTCCATCCTCAACCATGTCTGAGGGACTCAAGTTCAGGTGAGTCTTGGTGTGGTGGGAATGTTTGTCCATCCTCACCCAGGTGAGGGGGCCTCAAGTCTCAGGTGAGTCTTCTTGGTGATGGTGAGAATGTTGTCCATTCCTTCAACCCCAGGCTGAGGGGACTCAAGTCTCAGGTGAGTCTTGGTGATGGTCGGGGAATGTTGTCCATCCTCACCAGGCTGAGGGACTCAAGTCTCAGGTGAGTCTTGGTATGGGTAGGGAATGTTGGTCCATCCTCACCCAGGCTGAGGGACCTCAAGTCTCAGTGAAGTCTTGGTGATGGTGGGAATGTTGTCCCATCTAACCAGCTGGAGGGGGACTACAAGTCTTCAAGGTGAGTTTGGTGATGGTGGGAATGTTGTCCATCACCTCACCCAGGCTGAGGGACTCAAGTCTCAGGTGGAGCTTGGTTCGATGGTGGGAATGTTTGTCCATCTCAACCCAGGCTGAGGGAACTCAAGTCTCAGGTGAGTCTTGGTGTTGGTGGGAATGTTGTCCTCCTCACCCAGGCTGAGGGAATCAAGTCTCGGTGAGTCTTGGTGATGGGAATGTTGTACCATCTCACCCAGGCTGAGGGACTCAAGTCTCCAGGTGAGTCTTGTGATGGTGGAATGTGTGTCCATCCTCACCCAGGCTGAGGGACTCAAGTCTCAGGTGTGAGTTCTTGGTGAATGGTGGGAATGTTGTTCAATCCTCACCCAGGCTGGAGGGACTCAAGTCTCAGGTGAGTCTTGGTCGATGGACGTGAGGAATGTTGTCCATCCTAACCCAGGCTGAGGGACTCAAGTCTCAGGTGCGTCTTGGTGATGGGGGATGGGCATGTTGTCCTATCCTCACCCAGGTTGAGGGGACTCAGTCTCAGGTGAGTCTGCCGGTGTGGTGGGGATGTTGTCCATCCTCACCCAGGCTGAGGGCACTCAAGTCTCAGGTAGTCTTGGTGATGTGGGAAATGTTGTTCCATCCCTCACCCAGGCTGAGGGACTCAAGTCTCAGGTGAGTCCTTGGTGTTGGTGGGATGTTGTCCATCCTCACCCAGGCTGAGGGACTCAAGTCTCAGGTTGAGTCTATGGTGGATGGTGGGGAAGTTGTCCATCTCACCAGGCCTGAGGGACTCAAGTTCAGGTGAGTCTTGGTGATGGGAAGTTGTCCATCCTCACCAAGGCTTGAGGGACTCAAGTCTCAGGTGAGTCTTGGTGATGGTGGGATGGGAATGTTGTCCATCCCTTCACCCAGGCTGAGGGGACTCAAACGTTCTCAGGTGAGGTCTTGGATGATGGTGGGGAATGTTGTCATCTCACCCAGGCTGAGGGACTCAAGTTCAGGTGAGTCTTGGTGATGGTGGGAATGTTTGGTCATCTCACCAGGCTGAGGGACTCAAAGTCTCGGTGAGTCTGGTGATGTGGGTATGTTGTCCATCCCTCACCCAGGCTGAGGGACTCAAGTCTCAGGAGGAGTCTTGGTTGTGTGTTGGGTAAGATACTGACTAATCTTCTGTTGTGCGTGGGTACATGAGAGTACCTTCCAAGGACCAAGGGTTACACGTAGCAGAAGGCTCTCTTCCTCACACGCACTCACTTCGGCCACTGACAGCATTAAAAAACGAATAAACAATTACTATATATTAAACAATGGTTCACTACCCAGGGCACAAATAATCCGCACATTGCAGATGAACTTTTGACGATGTTTCGGTCCCACTTGGAACCATTGATACTCACACAGAAGCGCGAAGGAGATGGATCCTAGTATGCCACCAAAAGGCATGACGGGGCTTGGAGAGAACAAGAGGATGTAGTACTTAGGGAGGTACCACCTCTCTAACTTTATGGGGGACCGTCTCATCAGAAATAATTGTTACCTCAAGGAAAACTCAGGTTCTCAGTATAAGTTCAAGAGATGGTGCCTCCTATATTATATATATATATATATTTATATATATCTATATATATTATATATATATATATATATATATATATATTATATTATATATATTATATATATAGATATATATATATATGTATATATATATATAATTAACTATATATATATATATATAATATATATTATATATATATAAATATATATTATATATATATATATATATAATATATATATATATTTATTATATATATATATAAAAATTTTAATATTTTAAATATTTAAAAATTGTATATATGTATTATTTATGTAAAATTATATTATTATTATATTACATATATATATATAAATTTTTAATTATATATATATATATATATATATATATATATATATACATAAATATATATATATATAAAAAATAATATAATAATATATAATATATATATATATATTATATATATATAAATAAAAAATATAATTAATATTTTATATATTTTAAATTTTTAAATTTTAAATATTTTTATATAATAATATATATAATATATATTATATATATATATATATATATTTTTAAAATATGGTTGACCCAAAAAAGAAAGAAACCCCAAAAGAAAAAAATTTCGATCTTTAAACATTTCACCTACTCACACAAGTCACTTTTTTGCGATTTTGTTAAAACACAACAGTTTGGAAGCATATACGTATGAATACACAAACAATCCCCCAAACTGAAAATATCCGAGACCCCTCCTTTGAGTGCAGCATTGCATTTCCCCATTTCCGGACCAAGTCCGGCTATTTTAAAAAATTAACGGTTCCCGAATCCCTTCCTAAATATTACCCTGCTCAACTCCAACAGATCGTGGGGCCCCAAATAATTCTTTTTCCTTTCACCCCTATCGAACACGTTCAGCACCCCTTTCGGGAAAGCCCAAGCCCTCGCAAACAAAACCCCCCTTACCCCTTCCTTCAAACCATTTCGAGGACGCCCCCTCCCCCACCCTTTCCTTCTCCACAATTTAAATGCTCTCCAGTCATTTATTTTGACCCTTTTCTCCAAAAAGCCCAAACCCCCTAACAACCCCATTTCACCCCTTCTAACAATACTTTTTTTTCCCTAACATCCTCCTAATTTCCTAATTTTCTGCAAATATTTACCCCCCACACATTACCCTTAACGGACATCTCCTCTGCCTGCAACCCCCTCCCACTGCAACATTCACAACCCCAAACTTCAACCCATATAAGAGTGTTGGTACTACTAACTTTCATCTTCCCCTTTATGCCTCCTAATAACGTTTTTTTGACCCCCCTATACCTCAACGCACCCCAAACCTTTTTTCCTTCATCAAATTTTATATTAACCTCACCCCAAAAAATCCATCCACCGACACGTCAAATCCCAAGTATTGAAAACATTCCTTCTTCCATACTCCTCCTTCCCAATTTGATTCCCAATTTTTTTTTTATCTAAAACATTTGATACCTCATCACCTTACTCTTTTCTCCTTTAAACACAGTTCATCAGCAAAAAGTAACGTGTCAATTCCCATTTTATATTTTTATTCCCCCTAAATTTTAATCCCACCCCCCCCCAACACCCTAGCATTTATTCTTTTACAACCCCATCTATAAATGTATTAAGCAACCATGGTGACATTAACATCCCGTCAAAGACCTTTTTTACGGGGAAGTAGTCTCCCCTCTTCTACACCCCCTAACCTGACCCTCACATTTCATAAAAACTCTTACAGCATTTAGTAACTTACAACCATTCCATATACTGAAAATCTGCCACATTGCCCCCTTATCCACTCTATCATATGCCTTTCTAAACCCTAAAGCAAAAAAAAAACTTCCCACCTTTTCTAAATACGTTCACATATATGCTTCAATGAAAACCTTGATCACACATCCCCTACCCACTCTAAAAACCTCCTTGCTCATCCCCCCTACATTCGTTTTTCCCTCTAATTTTTTTCAATAAAACCCCTCCCGTATATTTTCCTGGTAAACCCCCAAATAAACTTTTTCCCTCTATAATTTTTACAACTCTTTTGTCCCCCTTTCCCCTTTATAAAAAGGGTATACATGCTCCCCGCCAATCCCTAGGGTACCTTCCCCTCTTTCATACTTTTATTAAACAAAAGTCCCCCCCCAAACCTATATCCCCCCTCCTGCTTTTAGCATTTTTGTCATGATCCAAACAGTTCCAGCGTTTACCCCCTTTCATTTAGTAATGCCTCCGTACCCCCCAACTTACATTTTTCTTCTTCACTCCCTTAAGAAGGTATACCCCCTGGCCGGGATGAAATTTCTCCCCCCCTTTCTTCCAACCCTTTAAAAAAATTCTCAAAAATATTTAGCTATCTACTAATGCCCTTTTTCTCCCCATTACTAACTCCCCCCTACTCTGTTTTTAATTGCAAATCTATACGTTCCCTAGGGGTTTTTTAACTTGTTTAACTCACTCCCCAAATTTTTTCTTATTTTCATTAAAATTTCTTTACAGGCCTCTCCCACTCTTCTCCCCTTTTTCTTTTGCACTCTCTAACCACTCTCTTTACCTTTTATTATCTCCATATACTCTGCCTTTTTTTAAAACACTTTGCTTTTAAAAAAAACCCCTTAAAGTAACTTTTTCTCTTTTATACACCCTTTTCTTCATATTTCCCCCAATCATCCTTTTCCCTGCACCCACCCTCCTAAACCACAAACTTCTGCCCCCCATTCTAAACTGCATTTTTTAAAAATCATCCAACCCTCTTCATCCCCCCACTCTCCCTTTTTCACTAGCCCCCTTTTTGCCAAAAGTCGTTTATATCTCACCCCAACTTCCCCCTCCCCTTTGTTTATCCTTTCCCCCCCCTTACTTGTTGTTCCACCCCCTCTTGTCCCCATTACCTCTTACTCTAGTGCAAACTAAATAAGATCCCAATATCGTGCCCTCATAAACATGACATCTGGAGCCTACCCCTTAACCCAACTCATTTTAAACCCCCGACCTAA
>NW_026497440.1:0-31511 GCF_026875155.1 Cherax quadricarinatus | reverse complement strand
GCCCTGAGAGGCTCACTAGAATTGTGAGGCCTGGAAGACACCAACGACGAGACAGCAGGCTACGGCGGAGCATCACCCTCAGCAGACGATGGGTGCAGAGATCCTGCCATACTGCAGAACTCTCATCATGTCAACCCAACTCAGTGCCCAGGAATTTCGACCCTGAAACTCAACCAGGCGTCATGAACAGGAGCATCCTCCCCACTACCGCAACGAAGAAACAAAAACATGAGGAACAAGCGGCGCCAACAGGAAACATCTGGGCAACGCAATCAGCAGACGGCACTACACGAGCCCCACCGGCCTCCTTGCCAGGCACAACCACTATGCAGGCTGTGGCTGCACCTCACCAGCAGATGCGGGTACACAACCTGGCATACAGCAACAGCCACGGTGTGCACAGTGAAGAAATACAACCCTCAGTATGTCCCCACAGATTACGACAGCCCAGATAATGTCCATGCTTCGAACCACCGACAACGCAGGCCCTCAACAGAGAGGATCTCTTAACACTCATCAAGGCATTCACGGATATTATCTGCAACACAATCACCTCCACGGAACAACAGAGCATGTTCCGGAGATGGTCAGCACACTCCTGAGGGTATGCTTGCTGACAGAGCAGGAAGCAGTGGATGCCATGAATCCGCAGATTATCAGAGAGGACAGAGCCCAGTTCCCAGCTCAGGAAACAGCTGAGATGGAGTAACTTCAGTCGCTTATGAGGCACACTAGCTGAACTGTCCGGAAACTTGTGCTTGAAAGAATAGTGAAATTCCAAACGCTTATATGCTGCACAGTGAAGAAATCAATTCTCCTTCAGGAGCCAGAGACGGGTCATCTCAGGATTAAGACCCTTGCCAGGACCCTGGTCCTGGCGAACATTATACATACATACACCCCAGGTAGATCTGTTTGTGACTTGAAAAAGCCCACTGTGTGGGCGAAACGTTGTCAATAAAGGATCACATTAAACTGCATAGGTGTTTATAAGAACACCGGTGTCGGTATTTTATACCATTTATTTTCATCCTGCTTACATTAGATTACTAGTTGACTATATAGCGCCCCTACTTGCTCTTAGTGTCAGTGAGCTTGAAGATTTGTAGACCAAAGCAATGATAGTTGTGATTTGGTTAATAGCTTCCTAGAGTCAGGATCGACCGACACAGATAAAATGTTGGGCATGTTTCCTTACACTTGCTGTCCCGGTTCACTAGCAATAAGTCAGGCACATCTAATTGTTGTGGGGGACAAGATTAACCTAAGTTGCCCGAAATGCTCTGCATAACCAGGGACTTTCTATATACTATGCCAATGGTGTCGGCTAGGCCTGTAAAAGTTGTATCATGTACTTGTAGAAATCAATATTATTATTATTATTATTATTATTATTATTATTATTATTATTATTATTATTATGATGATGATTATTATGATTATTATGATTATTATTGATTATTATTATTATTATTATTATTATTATTATTATTATTTATTATTATTATTATTATTTTAAAGATGTTTATGCACCACAACATTTTTCAATATGAAGTAAGATCTTGATATTCCTAGCATCAGGCAGAGTCCCACTTGCCCACCCACACCCACTCATGTACCCGTTGAACCTATATTAAAAGCTACCTAAGATTCTCGATACAGTGTCGCTAGTCGAGAGTTTGTTTCACAAATCCACAAACTCTGTTACCGAATTAGTGCTTGCCCATATCCTTCCTAAACCTAAATTTTCTCAGCTGGAACCCACCCTTGCGAGTCATGTCTGGGTTAGATGTGTTCAGCACATTATATACATATCCCCCTTTATATATTTTTTCTTCTATTTCTGCACTTCAATCACATCCTCCCATAATTCTACGCCTTTTCAGAGAGTGAAGATTCAGTGCGATCAGTTTATCCTCGTAGGAAACATTTCTGACACATAGGGTTATATTCTCCATCCTTCTCTGTACATTTTCTCAGCGCATTTATGTTCATTTTGTAACACGACGACCAAATATAACCTGAGGACTTCTGTTATTTATATTTCTTGAAATGAAACCAAGCTGTAGTATACACAGACTTTGCAAAAGCTTTCGACAACTGTGACCATGGTGTAATAGCACACAAAATGCATGATAATGGAATAACAGGAAAAGTTGGTAGATGGATCTACAACTTCCTGACAAATAGAATACAAAGAGTAATAGTAAACAGAGTAAAGTCCCAGGCAGCCATGGTAAAAAGCTCTGTTGTGAGGTGAGTGTCCCTTCCTCGACTTTCCTATTCACCGGTTTTCCTTAACTAGTCGCCATTATCTACATATGGGACAAGGGCGAGTTTAGCTGATCCAGGTGAAACAGCGCTCCAAGCCAGCCAGTGAAGCCCAAGTTACACTGCAACTACATCTGTTCTGAGTCCCAGAATGCCTTTGTGAACGTTCTACAGTGTTCGGCCGTACCGTCGGTGTTGTGAGAATTAGTTCTTAGGTAGTGAAAATTTGTCTGTCATTCCAAGACACGTGTGCTAGATGTGTTAAGTGCTGCGGGTTTGGAGTAATTAACAAGTAGTACAGGGTTGGTAACTCTCGAGACGACTGTGGGCCCAGTGAATGACCTTGAAAATCGCACTGTGACCCGCAGGCACTACCCCATATTGCCTGTGTCTAGCGAGGTGAATATCCCTTCTTGTCCCTTCTCTCTTATGGAATAAAGGCGGTTTCACTGACCAAAAGTAACAGACTAACTCTTCCACCTCAAGCAGCTGAACTAGAAGTGACTATGGATGTGAACGAAGTAAATGATGGTGAAGGCGAATTCGTACGTTTTAGAAGTAAGGAGAGCTTTGAAAAAAAAAAGAGGATTTCAAAGGAGGTTTGCTGCAAAAAAAACGAGAGCAAAAAAAACCTCGCAGAACGGTTGGCTTGATTTCCCTGCAAACTGAGTTTGGGTCAATTTAAATGGTTTTCGAAGTAACTAGACAAACCAGGGAAAAACCTTGGATTCGCTTTCTATGCGGGATAATTAGTTTTGTTACAACGACCCAAACATTCATAAAAAAACTTCTTACTCATAAATTGCTAACTCCAACTCCAAGCTCCCCCCACCAAGATCCCCTAAGTGTTATTGTTATCCACAATGTCAATAGTATTTGGATCAAAATTCCTGTTGTCGATCAAGTTGAAAAAACCCTCGTCGATTTCCCAAATGTTTGTATTAGCTGAGTGGAGGGGCCAAAGGGACCCCACCATAATATTTTTACTCTCGTGCAGCGCTTTAACGGGGATTAAAAAAATCTTTTAAAAACCACCTCCCGTAGTGTACAATCCCATGCTGGGGCCACATTGCTTGGGAAAATGCCCATCTAAGTCAAATGGTGTGCTGTGTGCCAAGGCCCCCCTTTCTCACCAGTGCTATGATTGACAAGAAACACCGACCGTAGCATTAAATTTTTCAATTGTGATACTCAGGGGCCCCCGTGCTCATGCGGGACTGCAGGTAAAAGTGCTCACATCGCCAGCCGCAGGGCTCCCGCCTCACCTCCCCCCCTGATGGGCAGTAAGCCTCGATACTTCATGTCGAATATGACCCTGTTTTTCAGAAAATTGGGTTTGGCGAGTCACTTGGGGTACTCAACAGAACACGTCAGTCTGCTATCAACATAGTAATGTGCTGGTTTTGAAACCCCCTGTCTGGCTGAGTCAGCTGCAGTCGCCACCCCCCTCAGCTGCGGGACTTCATACCTCCAGAGAAGCTAGTTTGGGGGGTGGTACCAACATGAGCTGGAAAACAGTGTGGAGAAGAAAACAATGGTTTTTTAAAAAAAAACTTGAGACCCGGGGAAAAAAATTACAGGGTTTGCAAATGGTACATCAACCCAAGATTGTCAGCCATTTAAAAAATGGTGTGGTGATGGAACAAATGGATTATGTGGTTTTAAAAAAAATTACAAAAACGTGAATCTGTAGTGGTGTTTACAATCACAGTGAAGTGAAAAGGGGCAGTGAAGACCATCATGATGTAAAACGAGAGTGTAATGTTTTTGATAGATACTGAGTGGGAGAGCCCCGGTTTTTGATAATGTGATGTACCCACTGGTCATAATGATGGGGGAGTGTAATGTGAGATAGTGTGGTGAATAAAAGGGGGAGAGGGAGTGCTGGGGATAGTGTCCGATCCATACATTCACAGACAAAGAGCGCAGTGACCTCGTGTACAAAGATCCAAGGGTTCACAAATGGAAGTGACTTAGGAGACTCGGGATAAGGAAAATACTGTGATATTGATATTGATTTGTCTGTTATTTAGAAATTTTTTCTTTTTTGCAAAGGGAAACTAAATCTATCCTGGCTTTTATAAGGGAACCCAAACTGTATAAACTATCCATTTTAAGTTGGAATATTGCGCCCCTTAGAAAAAGATTTTTCTGCCCTGCTCATAAGTAACCACTAAATCCATTGTATTGTGGTCTAAAAAGGTGCAGAGCCCATGAAAATCCCAGCCCCCAAAATTTGCCATCATTTTTGCATATAACCTCAAATCTACTAATTCTTGTGTTCTTTATTAAAAAATCACCTTTTCCCTAAACTTCTTCAAAGAAAACAAAAAGGGCCAATATGACGGTGTTGGATTTATTTTGGGGAATTTTTGCTTCAAATATTTAACTTGTATGTCCTGCTGAAAGTTTAATTACTTGGAGCTCCCAACTTGTGCCAGTTTTTGAACCTACTTCTTTTTGGTGATTAAATGAAGACAAAAAAAGATGGAAACTTCTTTGGGTAATGTAATGGCAATCAAAACTGTTGTCACTTTAAACAGTCATGACAATGTGCAATTTTAGGGATTGAACCCCACACATTTTGGGAGGTGCCTTGATCTGTGTTTTGGCTTAAAATTATTCTCCCAGCTGTGGTTTCCATTGAAACAGTTTTAAGGTCTTTTTCATTTCCAAGGCTAACCTTTAGATTTTGGTATACTACCCTCCGGGTGGGATATTAAAAGGAAAGTTTAATTTTCCCGATAAACATGATGATTTGTTGACAGTGCGGGATGGATAATTCCCTATGAGTTCCCTCTGTCGAGATTTTTAAAACAATGCCCTTGTGAGCAGTATTCAAAACTTTTTTGAGCCGCCTCTAAAACCCCCTCTCTTAATCTAAATACTTCCATAAAAATCATAAGTTTTTAAAAAAAACCATCCCTTTTAAAATGATTCTAAACTTCGAACTTAAAAACGACTGCTCGCAGATTAGGTTTGCCTATAGAAACCATCGTCCCCTGAAATGTGGCCTTTCCAAATGCCCTTGTGCTGCCAGAGAGCTTTATGACAGACTGGGGCAGACGGGGAACAATTTGTCAATGGTCTCAATGGTCACACCCATTAGCAGGGCATGAGGGACATAAATAGAATTAAAGGGGTAACAGAAACGGGGCAGTCGCGCACCCTACCCCTTGCTTGGGCGAATGGTTAGTGTTGGGGGCTGCTACATCTGTTATGACAGTTTCCCCCAGTACCACAGGCGAAATTAAATGGAAAAAATATGATGAAAGGGGGGAAAAAATTTTTTGCTTTATGCTCAGCAAGGCAGATGATTGCCTTCCTTTTTCCTAATTTGAATTGTGCAGATTTAACAAAGGGAAAACCCCACGTGCCGGTGAGGATGGTATTTTACAAAAAACCAGTTTGCTGTGTCGAGTCCAGGAATCCTTTACTTGAATTATTAAATGAGTTATATCATGGGGAAAGCTCCTAAATCATGGACCAATACCCTATTTTCCCATTCAAAGCCCAATCAACAAAAACTTTTTCGACCAATTTCCTTACTAGCTTTTTTGGGTAAAAACATTCGAAAGGATGATTCTTAATCGTCTTTGCACAAAATTAAGCAATTTTTTTCCCCCCGGGGTTGCATGGCTTTGCATGGAGGAGGTGCATCTTGCTTCCACCTTTCTCACCGCACATGACAGCTCTCATCCCTTTCCCTTGACCTTAAATTCGCTTTTGATGTAGCACCGACTGAAATATTGTAAAAACTTGCCAAAATGGTTTTGAAGGTGGCTTCCCCGCGGGAAAATTAAGGTTCCTGCCCAAACGAAAGTCGTCTGTGTTGTTCCGGGACATGAAGTTGTAACAAGATTTTGAATTAGGAACCCCCACAGGGAGGTTGCTTGTCCCACCTTTTAAAACATTTTTGATTAACCCTTACTTAATCCCATGCCTGCCAGCCCCTTCATTTATGGTTATTTTTTGCTGATGACATAATGATTTACCCACCGGATTCTCAAACCAAAACATTCTTAATATGTACTAGTGTGTCGGACCTAGGGTTAATAAAATCGGGGGTAAAACAAAAATACTAACGACGTCCTCCTCGGGAAAAGGACGTTTGTCAGATCCAGTTGCGATGGGTCTTTCTAGAATTTTGAAGCAGAACAGGTTTTCTGGCTTTAGGTTCCACTACTTGGACCTGTTGTAACGAGATTTGTCGCCAATACAAAGAAAGGGTGAGGCAAATTAGAGTTGGGCTGGGTTTCACCCCAGGTATGGTGCTAATGTTAAAAATTTTGAAAAAAGATGTATCTTGCTTATATTAATCTTGGTTTATTTGCGGCGCCAATACTTGCACTCGTGTTGACTGGAAACTTGGAGGGTGGAAAAATGCAAAAAACAAAAACAATGAGGACATCCCAGGATGCCCTCTTTTGCCCAAAATTTTTAAAATTTGAGGAAAGAACTTAATTTTCCAAGCATTGAGATCGTGTTACTAAAGAAATATCCTTTTTGGGGTCATATGCTTGGGCCCTTCAAACCTGCACAGAAAATCCCCAAACTTTCCCAGCCCCTGGTGAAAATCCTTCCCCATGGTCGAAAAAAAAAGGAACCCACTCCCCATGAAAAAGCTACATGATCTATATCAAGTTAGACAAAAGAGAATTTCCCTGCTCCATGGGATATTACCCCCTTCCAAAAATACCATTCCCATTTCCCCCCAAAAAATCTTCTTAAAAAACAACAAAGTTGTCTTGAAGCCAAAC
This sequence comes from Cherax quadricarinatus, assembly GCF_026875155.1. NCBI lineage: Eukaryota > Metazoa > Arthropoda > Malacostraca > Decapoda > Parastacidae > Cherax > Cherax quadricarinatus. Next base: position 24,480 of record NW_026497440.1, on the reverse strand, counting down.
ATGATGCCTTAAGCTGATTGATAATTTGTCCACAGAACATCTTTCACAAATTATTTAGTTGATGGTTCTGTTCACCGTCCCTGGTGCAGTGGTAGTGCGTGTTGTCACCGAGTGATGGCTTATAAAGAAATTGGGGCACGCATCAATAATGGGCCTCTACCCCTTCAAACGAACTGTTTGCCTATCCTGCACTCAAATGGTCATGTAGCTTAAAGGGGGACACTTTAAATTTTAAATGATTCTCTGTCTCCTAAAAAGCTCCAAATCTTAAGTATAAATTGGGGCATGCTTGTTCAGAAGCCCGACACGATATGGTAAAATTTGGCGTGGGTCAGAGTGCAATCTGTGGATTCCATTTCTTTTTCTTTAGATGCATGAGAGAACTGATAAAATTTGGCTAAGCTGTATGTTTTAAAAAGGGGGTAGATTACAATCTTGGGGGTTTTCAGTTAGCAGTTGAGAACAAAATAGAAAAGAATTCAAATGAACTTTATTGATTAAGAATTTGGGAGATTTACCGTCAGTCCATCTATCATCTTCCATCTGCGGAGGGCCACATGTCTATGGTGCATCCCAAAAAGATAAGCAGCATTGGATTCACTACTGCCCGGCTCGGCTGGGTTTTCAAGATCTATGGCAGGTTAAATCACCCCCACAGTGTAGACCAAACGAAAAGTAAAATTTGCAGATGGACTATTGTCAACCTTGGTCATTTTTGTACTGGGGTGTGATCAAATTTAAAGAATTTAGAAACAACCCTAGAAAAAGTTCAAGAAATTTGGGAAAAATTTTTATCCAAAAGTGGTACATTACAGCCCTTTGGGAAATACCCCCGACTTTGCTAGTTTTAAATAATGCATTACCTGTGTGTGGTTGTGTGTGTGGTGTGTGTGTGTGTGTGTGTGTGTGTGTGTGTGGGTGTGGGTGGGGAGTGTGTGAGGGTGTGTGTGGGGGGTGTGTGAGGGTGTGGGTGTGTGGGTTTTGGTGTGTGTTGTGGGGTTTTGTGTGTGTGGGTGGGCCCTTTTGTGTATGATATTTTGTACGTCGTGTGCACTGTCCGTGCGTGCGTCGTGTGTGTTGTGCGGCGCGCGCTAGTGTGGGTGTATGTCCACTTAAAATTTTTTTATTTATAATCTTACATTTTTGAAAGGGGTGGGTTTCGTGGTTCTTACTTTTTATTTGTTTATGATTAACTGATAGGAGTGAAGCTGATTTTATTACCTTTGTAACTTGCCCTGATTGTGACCCGATTACCTGGGTTCATTACCCTTTTTAATTTGCATGATTTTTGGGCCGATTACCCGGAGTTCTTACCTTTTTAAATTGCCATGATTTGACCGATCACTGGAGTTCTTACCTTTTTAACTAGTTAGCTTTCATAACTTTGGGGGGCCGTCACTGGACCATTTGTACCTTTTTAATCTTTTGACTACCCCCCCACAGGATGGGTTGGGGTGCTAATAAAGATATTAAATAAAAATGTGTGTGTGTGGGTGTGTGTGTGTGTGTGTGTGTGTGTGTTTGTGTGTGTTGGGGTGTGTGTTGTGTGTGTGTGTTTTACTAAATTATTGTGGTTGCAGGGGTGGTCATGCTCCGGCCCTTGTGTTGTGTTTTGTGTTTGTGTGTGTGTGTGTGTGTGTGTGTGGGTGTGTGTGTGTGAGTGTCAGTGTCGTGTCAGTGCAGGAGTGTGTGTGGTACCACATTTTTACCGCTATTTGTGGTTTCAGGGGTCGATTTTAGCTCCTGTGGTGGGTGTGTGTGGGTGTGTGTGTGTGTGTGTGGTGTGTGTGTGGTTGTGTGTGTGTTTTTGTTTTTGTGTGTGTGTGTGTGTGTGTTTGTGTATTGTGTGTGTGGACCAAACAATCAATATTTGCACAATAACTTTTTCAGTTGTGCCGGGGTGGAAGTGTGAATTGTCTTACACTATAATTTTTTTTGAGTTTTTACCTTGTACCCAGTTCGCCATCCAAACTTTGGGGGCCCCGTCCTGGGCCATTAGTACCTTGTAATCTGTAATACCTTTTTACTTTTATGATTTCTAGACCTCCCGGAGTTATTACCTTTGTAATTTGTGAGTTTTACCTTTGTAAATTGTGAATTTTTACCTCTGTAACTTGCTCAGATCAAAAAATTTGGAGTCCAGTCCCTGGGCCAATTTTGTACCTCTTAATCTTTTGACTAAGCCAAGGGTGGGTATGGGGTGCAAATAAAAATTTAAATAAACTTAATTTGTTAAGTTGTAGATGTATAAAAATAAGAAACCCCCTTCTTACAGAAATTTATTCCTTTGTAAATTTTGAGCTCATTATTTGTACTAGTTCAGCTATCAAATTTGGGGGCCCGTCCCTGGACCCATTTCGTACCTCGTAATCTGTAAATCCTTTTAACTTTTCTGGTTGTGACCAGCCTACCTGGGTTCATTCCTTTGTAAAATTTTGAGTTCATTCCTTTGTAAAAATTTTGAGTTCATTACCTCTGTAAATTTCCAGCTACAAAAAATTTGGAGTCCGTCATGGGCCAATTTTGTACCTCTGTAATTTTTGCTACCCCCACAGGAGGGTATGGGGGCTAATAAAATATTAAATAATAACCACAAGGGGACGTACTCGCTCCCTTCTATTTTCATTCCTTTTTTGACAAGCAGAGATGTAAGCCCCAAATCGTGTCTTCCTTTGCGGGACACCCCGGGTTCCATGGGAGTGACCCCCATGGAAAACATGCGAGACTCCAGCGGAATCGACCCAAATTTCGAATGGGACTCACACAATATGAAATTTAACGAGGGGAACTTTCAATGCCAGATTTGGTAACTTGAGGAAATTAAAAATGTTAGGGTATACGACACATTCTAACCCCTAATAGAGCGGGAAAAATTGTGAAGGACCTGGGAGTGTAATGCAGGGACCTTGCCTTCAAAGACCACAAAATGTTCTCCTCCCTTGCTAGAAAAAAAAGGGTTTTAAATTTTGGGGGTTAATGGAACCTTCAAAAATAGGGACGCCAAGCCCATTTGATTTGTTGTGGGTTTTTGGGCTTTAAGTGGTTCCATCGTCAAAGTTGGAGGATTAGCCCCTAAGCACAACGGAAGCAGGCGGATTAGTTTTTTGATTTCTCCAAAAACTGCTATTTTAGCAAAGACGCTGTGGATGGTTTTTTTCCTCGTCAGGGCAAAAAAGCTGAGGACTGAACGCATTGAAAATGACGATAAAAGTTTTGTTTTTAATCTAAAAGCAATGCACCACCGATTCATTAGTTATGGGCGTAGCATTCACGGTTCCCGAAAGAAACGACATATGGAATCAGCTGTTTTTACAGATACGAGGAAAGAACGAATCAGTTTTCATATTGTGACCAATTAGTAAAGATTCCTGAAAGTCTCGCATTTCAAGGAGATCACAACGTGCAACAGCAGAGGGGCCGATTGAACGAGCTTCTCTCGCAAGTCTGATAAGACTTTCCTCTGAAGGAGGACTGTCAACTAGAGCATTCAACACAGCGGGAACGAATGGCACGTTAAACCATGCTTCAAGACTATGTACATGGCCATTGAATAAAGGTAAGGCATCAAGGGATCACGAGTAAACTAGTAAAAACTATAGTGTCTCAGTGTTGGGTCGGTCTGTCAGCGATAAGGAAATATGAGGTCTGATGACGGGAGGCAGCAGTAGCATGTAGAGGTCTGGTGTCGGACATTCACTAAAGTTATCACTTGTCGGTATGTGAGACATAATGGCAAAAGAAGTTGCACAAGAACAAAATAAGGCTAAAATATTGAATATAAAAATGATACAAAATGCTAAAAAATTTACATAAAGAGATCAACTAATTCTGGAGAAGTAATAAAAAAAAGTCTAGATCACTGCAAGAGGAAGGGGTCAACTCAAATGTAAGGACTGTTGGCCAAGATAAATACATTGAAATTAACAAGTAAAAAATATAATACTGGGGAGACTGAATTAAATGCAAAATTAGCTGTCTGTACTCTTGCTAAATAAAGAATTAACTAATAAAATACTGTAAATTAATGTAAAAGTATAAAATAAAATCAATAAATTGTATGCAACGAGAGTTAACTGGGAAATTTAACTATTTTCTAAGAATGCATAAACAAAATTAATATATAATGCAAAAGACAACATGAGGAAAAAATATAAAATGAAAAAAACAAGGACTCAATAATGAAAACTGAGAATAATAATGATAAAAATATCAATATAAGAAAATAATTCACTGCAGAACAAGATGCAACAAAATAATTCACTGCAGAACAAGTGCAACAAAATAATTCACTGCACAACAAGTGCAACAAAATAATTCCACTGGCAGAACAAGTGCAACAAAATAATTCACTGCACAACAATCGGGCAACAAAAATACTTCACTGCACACCAACGGGCCAACCAAAAAATAATTCACTGCAGAACAGTGCCAACAAATAATTCACTGCCAACAGTGCAACAAAATAATTCACTGCATGAACAAGTGCAACAAAATAATTCACTGCACAACAAGTGCAACAAAAATAATTCACTGCAGAACCTAGTGCAACAAAATAATTCACTGCACAAACAAGATGCAACAAAATAATTCACTGCAGACAATGTCAACAAAATAATTTCACTGCAGAACATGTGAACAAAATTAATTCACTGCAGAACAAGTGCAACAAAAGAATTCACTGCACAACAAGTGCAACAAAAAATAATTCACTGCAGGACAAGTGCATACAAAATAATTCACTCAGAACAAGTGCAAACAAATAATTCATGCTACAACAAGTGCAAACAAAATAAATTCACTGCAGAAAACAAGTGCAACAAAATAATTCCACTGCACAACAAGTGCAATACACAAATAATTCACTGCAGAACAAGTGCAACAAAACTAATTCACTGCACAACAAGTGCAACAAAATAATTTCTCTGCAGAACAAGTGCAAACAAAATTATTCACTGCAGAACAAGTGACAACAAAATAATTCACTGCAGAACAATGGCAATCAAAATAATTCACTGCACAAAAGTGCAACAAATAATTCACTGCACAAACAAGTGCAACAAAAATAATTTACTGCAGAAACTAGTTGCAACGAAATAATTCCCTGACAGAACAAGTGCAACAAAATTAATTCCACTGCACAACAAGTGCAACAAAATAATTCACTGCACAATTCAAGTGCAACAAATAATTCACTGCAGACAAGTGCAACAAAATTATTCACTGCAGAAAAGTGAACAAATTCATGCACTGCAGAAAACAAGTGCCAACAAAATAATCACTGCCACAACAAGTGCAACAAAATAATTCACATGCAGGACAAGTGCAACAAAATAATTCACTGCAGAACAAGTGCAACAAAAATTATTCATGCAGAATCAAGTGCAAACCAAAATAATTCACTGCACAAAACTCAAGTTGCATACAAATAATGTACTGCACAACAAGTGGGCAACAAAATTTATTCACTGCAGATCAAGTGCAACAAAATAAGTCATGCAGAACAAGTGCACAAAATAATTCACTGCACAAACAAGTGCAACAAACTTAAGTTCACTGCACCAACAAGTGCAACAAAATTATTCACGGCAGCACAAGTGCAACTATAAATAATTTGCACTGCACAACAAGTGCACAAATAATGCGGCAGAAAATAATCACTGCAGTAATCAAAGTTACACTGGGAAAATTGTAGGTTAAATAATAAAATAAAAATATGAAAGAAATAAACTGATTGAACACTTTAACTCTTATTGTAAATTAGACAAAACAATTTACTCAGAGTAAAGAAAAACACTTTACGTAAAAAAGAATTGAAATTACTCTAAGAGTGAACTTTGTTTCAAGAAAGATGAAAATTATGACATAAAATAAAACAAGAAAACAAACTGGAAGTGTATCACTTACAGTGGTCGGGGCACACAAACACTTACAAGTGGCTGGGCACACAACACTTACAAGTGACGCACACAACACTTACAAGTGGCTGGGCACACAACACTTAAGTGGCGGGGCACACAACACTTACATGTGGCGGGGGCACACAACACTTACCAAAGTGGCTGGGACACAAACACTTACAAGTAGGAGGGGCACACAACCTTACAAAGTGGCTGGCACATAACACTTACAAGTGCGGCGGCACAAAACCACTTACAAGTGGCGGACACATAACACTTTCAAGTGGCGGGCACCACAAACATTACAAGTGGCTGGGCACCACAACACTACAAGTGGCGGTGCACACAAACACTTAAAAGTGGCGGGGCACACAACACTTACACAGTGGGCGGGGCACACTAACCTTACAAGTGGCGGGGCACACAACATTTACCAAGTGGCGGCACATAACACTTACAAGTGGCGGCACACAACACTTACAAGTGGCGGCACACAAACACTTACAACTGGCGGCAAATACCTAACACTTACAAGTGGCGGGGCACACAAACACTTACAAGTGCGGGGCCACAACACTCTACAAGTGGCGGCACACAACACTTTACAAGTGGCGGGGACATAACATTACAGTGGCGGGGCACACAACACTTACAAGTGCGGGGCACACAACACTTACAAGTGGCGGGAGCACACACACACTTAAAGTGGCGGGCACTAACACTTACAAGTTGCGGGCAACACAAACACTTACACAGTGTGCGGGACACCAACACTTACCAAGTGGCGGCACATAACATTACAAGTGGCGGGGCACACAACACTTACAGTGGCGGCACACAAACACTTACATGTGGCGACATATACACTTACATAAGTGGCGTGCGGCACACAACACTTACAGTGGCGGGGGCACACAACACTTACAAGTGGCGGGCACACAACACTTACAAGTGCGGCACATAACTCTTACAAGTGGCGGGGCACACAAACTTACCAAGTGGCGGGGCACACAACACTTACAAGTGGTGGCACATAACACTTACAAGGTGGCGCGGGCACACAACACTTACAGTGGCGGCATCATTATAACACTTACAATTGGCGGGCACACAACACTTACCAAGTGGCGGCACATAACACTTACAAGTCGGCGGCACATAACACTTAAAGTGGGGGGCACACAACACTTACAAGTGGCAGGGCACAACAAACACTTACAAGTGGTGGGGCACCATAACACTTACAAGTGGCGGGGCACACAAACACTTACAGTGGGCCGGAACATAACACTTACCAAAGTGGCGGGGCAACAAACTTTCAAGTGTCGGCACATAACACTTACAAGTGGCGGCCCACATAAACGTACACAGTGGCGGGCACACAACACTACAAGGGCGGGGCACCTACACTTACAAGGTGACGGGACTAACACTTACAAGTGGCGCACCTAAACACTTACAAAGTGCGGGGCACACAACACTTACAAGTGGCGGCACACTAACACTTACAAGTGGCGGCACATAACACTTACAAAGTGGCGGGGCACACAAACACTTACCTAGTGGCGGCCACACAAAACACTTACAAGTGGCGGCACATAACACTACAAGTGGCGGCACCATAACCACTTACAAGTGGCGGGGCACACAACACTTACAAGTGGCGGCAACATAAAACTTACAAGTGGCGGCACATAACCACTTACAAGTGGCGGCGCACACAAACTAACAAGTGGCGCGCAACATAACACTTACAAGTGACGGGGGCACACAAAACACTTTCAAGTGGCGGCACATATAACCACTTACAAGTGGCGGGCTCACATCACATTACAAGTGCGGCCACATAACACTTACAAGTGGCGGGGCACACAACACTTACAAGTGGCGGGGCACACAACATTACAAGTGGCGCCCCCAGCCCCCCTAGCCAGGGCACACAACACTTACAAGTGGCGCAATAACACTTACAAGTGGCGGGGCACCAACACTTACAAAGTGGCGGGGACACAACACTTTTCGAGTGGCGGGGGCACACAACACTTTACAAGTGGCGGCACACAACACTTACAAGGGCGGCACTAACACTTACAAAGTGGCGGGCACACAACACTACAAGTGGAGGGGCACAAACACTTACAGGTGGCGTGGCACAACAACACTTACAAGTGGCGGCACACAACACTTACAGTGGCGCGCACACAACACTTCAAGTGGCGGCACATAAACTTACAAGTGGCGGGGCACACATAACACTTACCAAGTGGCGGGGCCACAAACACTTACAAGTGGCGGCACACACACTTACAAGTGGGCGGGGGGCACACAACACTTACAAGTGCAGGGCCCACACAAACTTACACGTGGCGGGGAACCACAACCTTACAAGCTGCGGGGCACACAACACTTACATAGTGGCGGCGGTAACAACTCTTACAAGTGGCGGGGGCACACAACACTTACAAGTGGCGGGGCACACAACACTTACAAGTGGCGGCACATAACACTTTCAAGTGGCGGGCACATAACACTTACAAGTGGCGGGGCCACACAAACACTTACAGTGGCGGGGCAACAACACTTACAAGTTGGTGGGGCACATAACACTTACAAGTGGCGGGGCACACAACCTTACAAGTGGCGGCACATAAAACACTTACACGTGGCGGGGCACACAACACTTACAGTAGGCGGCACATAACACTTCAAGTGGCGAACTTAACACTTTACAAGCAAACAAAAAAAACTGGCGGGGCACACAACACTTACAGTGGCGGGGCACCCAACACTTACAAGTTGACGGTTACAAAACACTTACATGTGGCGGCCAATAAACTTACAAGGCGGCAGGGCCACATCACTTACCATGTGGCGGCACTAACAACTTTCAAGTGGCGGCACATAACACTTTACAAGTGGGGGGCACACAACACTTACAAGTGGCGGCACACAACACTTACAAGTGTACGCGGCACATAACACTTACAAGTGGCGGACACATAACACTTACAAGTGGCGGGGCCACACTACAATTACAAGTGGCGGACATAAAACTTACAAGTTGCGGCACATAATGACGCACTTACAAGTGGCGTGGGCTCCCCCCCCCACCCCCCCAACGCCGTGGCACCACAACACTTACAAGTGGCGGCACAATAACACTTACAAGTGACGGGCACACAACACTTACAAGTGGCGGCACTACACTTACAATTTGGCGGGGCACACAACAATTACAATTGGCGGCACATAACACTTACAAGTGGCGGGGCACACAAACACTTACAGTGGGCGGGGCACACAACACTTACTAAGTGGTGGGGCACACAACACTGTACAAGTACGGCGGCAACATAACCACTTTAAAGTGGCGGGGCACACAACACTTACATAGTGGGGGGGCAACAACACTTACAAGTGGCGGGGGCACACAACACTTACCAGTGGCGGCACACACATAACAAGTGGCGGACATAACAACTTACAAGTGGCGGGGCACACAAAAAAACATTACAAGTGGCGGGGCACACATACCACGTACAGGTGGCGCGGGCACTCAAACCACTTACAAGTGGCGGCACACAACACTTACAAGTGGCGGCACACAACACTTAAAAGTGGCGGCACATACACACTTACATAGTGGCCGGGGCACACAACACTTACAAGTGGCGGGGGCACACAACACTTCACAAGTGGCGGCCACACCAACTTTACAAGGGCGGGGCACACTTACACTTACAAGTGGCAGGGCACCACAACTCTTACAAGTGGCGGAGAACACAACATTACAAGCGGCGTGGTCACACAACATTACAAGTGGCGGGGACACAACTCTTACAAGTGGCGGGGCACACAATCACTTTCACAAGGGCGGGGCAACAACACTTACAAGTGGCGGGGCCACACAACCACTTACAAGTGGCGGGGCACACAACCACTTACAAGTGGCGGGGCACACAACACTTACAAGTGACGGGGCACACAAACACTTACAAGTGGCGGGGGCAACACAACACTTACACAAATGGCGGCGGCACACAACACTTACAAGTGGCGGCACACAACAATTATAAGTGGCGGGGCAACAACCTTACAAAGTGGCAGGGCACACAAACACTTCAACGTGGCGGGGGCACACAACACTTAAAGTGGCGGGGCAAAAACACTTTACAAGTGGCGGTGGCACACAACACTTACAAGTGGCGGGGCCACGCACACAACACTTACAGTGGCGGGGCACAAACACTTACAAGTGGCGGGCGACACACAACATTACAAGTGCGGACACAAAACACTTACAAGTGGCGGGGCACACAAACATATCAAGTGGCAGGGCACACACACTTACAAGTGGCGGGGCACACAACACTTACAAGTGGCGGGGCACACAACATTACAAGTGGCGGGGCACACAACACTTACAAGTGGCGGGGCCACACAACACTTACAACAGTGGCGGGGCACACAAACACTTACAAGTGGCGGGGCACACATACACTTACAAGTGGCGGGGCACACAACACTTACAAGTGGCGGCAACAGAACTCTACAAGTGGCGGGCACACACACTTACAAGTGCGCGGAGCACAAAAACTTTACAATTGGCGGGGGGGCACAACACTTACAAGTGGCGTGGGCACACAACACTTACAAGTGGCGGGGCACACAAACACTTACAAGTGGCGGCACACAGTACTTACAAAGTGGCGGGGCACACAAACATTACAAGTGGCGGTACACAACACTTACTAGTGGGCGGGGCACCAACACTTTACAAGTGGCGGGGCACACACACTTAACAAGTCGGCGGCACACAAACACTTACAAGTGGCGGGGCACACAACACCTGACAAGTGGCGGCCACACAACACTTAACAAGTGGCGGTGGGCTACAACACTTACAAGTGGCGGGGCACACAACACTGACAAGTGGCGGCACACAACACTTAAAATTGGCGGCGGGCACACAACACTTACAAGTGGTGGGGCACACAACGATTTACAAGTTGCGGCACACAAAAACATTACCGCTGGCGGGGCACACAACACTTACAAGTGGCGGGGCACCACCAACATTAACAGTGGCGGGGCACCACAACACTTACATGTGGCGGTAACTAACACTTTCCAAGTGGCGGGGCACACTACTCTTTACAAGTGGCGGGGCACACAACATTTACAAGTGGGGCACACAACCACTTACAGTGGCGGGGCACACAAACACTTACAAGTGGCGGCACACAAACACTTTCAAGTGGCGGGGCACCACAACACTTACAAGGTGGCGGGGCAACACATCACGTACAAGCTGGCGCACACAACACTTACACAAGTGGCACTCCCGGCACACAAAACTTACAAGTGCGGGCACACAAAACACTTACAAGTGGCGGGGAACACAACACTTCCAAGTGTGCGGGGCTCACAACACTTACAAGTGGCGGGGCACCACAACCACTTAACAAGTGGCGGCACATAAACATAAACCTTACAAGTGGCGGCACCCCAACACTTAAACAAGTTGGCGGACCACAACACTTACAAGTGGCGGCACATATCACTTATCAAGTGGCGGGGCACACAACACTTCAAGTGGGGCGGGGCACTCTACACTTAAAGTGGCGGCACACAAACACTTACAAGTGGGCGGGCACATAACACTTACAAGTGGCGGGGCACACACAACACTTACAAGTGGCGGGGCACCACAACACTTACAAGTGGCGCGGGGGACACAACACTTACAAGATGGCGGCACATAACACTTACAAGTGGCGGGGCACACAAACACTTACAAGTGGGCGGGGCACACAAACACTTCCATGTGGCAACGGCAACATAACATTGCAAGTGGCGGCACACAACACTTACAAGTGGCGGCACACAAACACTTACAAGTGGCGGCAACATAACATTACAAGTGGCGGGCACTCCGGCACACAACACTTACAAGTGGCGGCCCCCCCCCCCCCGGGCACACTACACACTTACAAGTGTGGACGCACACAAAACACTTACAAGTGGGCACCCCCCGGCAATAACACATACAAGGTGGCGGGGCCACACAAACACTTACAAGTGGCGGGGACAAACATTACAAGTGGCGGCACATAACACTTACAAGTGGCGGGGACACAACACTTACAAGAACGCGGCACATACACTTACAAGTGGCGGGGGCACACAACACTTACAAGTGGCGGCACATAAACACTTAACAAGTGGCGGGCACATAACAACTTTACAAGTGGCGGGGCACATCAACACTTACAAGTGGAAGGAGCACCACAACACTTACAAGTGGTTGGGGCACATAACACTTTACAAGTGGCGGGGCACACATCACCTTACAAGTGGCGGACATAAACACTTACAAGTGGCGGGGCACACAACACTTACAATGGCGGACATAACACTTACATAGTGGCGGGCACATAATACACTTACAAGTGGCGGGGCACACAACACTTACAAGAGGGCGGGGCACACAACATTACAGGTGAGGTACATAACACTTACAATTGGCGGCACATAACACTTGCAAGTGGCGGGGCACAAACACTTTACCAAGTGGCGGCACATAACACTTACAAGTTGCGGACATAACACTTACAAGTGGCGGGGGGACACAACACTTTACAAGTGGCAGCACACAACACTTCAAGTGGCGGCCACATAACACTTAAAGTGCGGCACATAACATTTACAAGTGGCGGGGCAACAACACTTACAAAGTGGCGGCAATAAACACTTACAAGTGGCGGCACATAACACTTACAAGTGGCTGGGCACACAACACTTACAAGTGGCGGCAATAACACTAAAAGTGGCGGGGCCACAACACTTACATGTGGGCGGCACATAACCACTTACAAGTGGCGGGGCACACAACCACTTACAAGTGGCGGCACATAACACTTACAAGTGGCGGGGCACACAACACTTACAAGTGGCGGGGCACACAACACTTACAAGTGGCGGGGCACACAACACTTACAAGTGGCGGCACTACACTTCAAGTGGCGGGGCACACACACTAAAGTGGCGGCCAACACAACACTTACAAGTGGCGGGGCACACAACCTTTCAAGTGGCGGGGGCACACAACACTTACAGTGGCGGCACACAAACACTTACAAGTGCGGCCACAACACTTAAAAGTTGGCGGGGCTCCCCCCAGCACAATCACTTACAAGTGGTGGGGGCACACAATGGCTCGGACAAGTGGCGGCACACAACTCTTACTAAGTGGCGGAAACAACACTTACAAGTGGCGGGGCACACAACACTGAAAGTGGCGGGGCAAAACACTTACATGGGCGGTACACAACATTACAAGTGGCGGGGCACACAACTTTACAAGTGGCGGGGCACACAACACTTACATGTGGGGCACACAACACTTACAAGTGCGGGGCACACAACATTACAAGTCGGTGGGCACACAAACACTTACAAGTGGCGGGGCACAAATACACTTAACAAGTGGCGGGGCACACAACACTTACAAGTGGCGGCCACACAACATACAAGTGGCGGCCCGGGACACAAAACTTAAAGTGGCGGGGCACCAACACTTACAAGTGGTGGGGCACACCAACGCTTACAAGTGGCGGCACACAACACTTACAACAGTGGCGGCACACAACACTTACAAGGGCGGGCACACAAACACTTACAAGTGGGGGGCACACATCACGTACAAGTGGGCGGGGCAAAAACACTTACAAGTGGCGGGGGCACACAACACTTACAAGTGGCGGGGCAACAACACTTACAGTGGACAGGGACACACAACACTTTACAAGGGGCCCCCCCCCCCACAGGGCACACAAACACTTATAAGGTGGCGGGGACACAAACACTTACAAGTGGCGGGCTACACAAACACTCTACAAGTGGTGGGGCACACAACACTTACATGTGGCGGGGCACAAACACTTTACAAGTGGTGGGGCACACAACCTCTTCAAGTGGTGGGGCACACAACATTACAAGTTTTGGTGGGGCACACAACACTTAAAGTGGGCGGGCCACACATCACTTACAAGTGGGTTGGGCACACAACACTTACAAGTGGCGGGGCACACATCACTTACAAGTGGTGGGGCACCACAACACTTACAAGGTGGCGGGCACACAAAACTTACAAGTGGTGGGGCACACAACACTTACAAGTGGGGTGGGGCACACAACACTTACAAGTGGCGGGGCACACAACATTACAAGTGGTGGGGCACACAACGCTTACAAGTGGGTGGGGCCTCAAACACTTACAAGTGGTGGGGCACACAACACTTACAAGTGTGGGGCACACAACTCTTACAAGTGGCGGGGCACACAACACTTACAAGTGTGCAGGGCACACAAACACTTACAAGTGGCAGGGCGCACTAAACACTTATATGTGGCGGGGCACACAACCTTACAAGTGGCGGGGCACAAAACACTTTCAAGTGGTGGGGCCACACAACACATACAAGTGGTGGGGGCACCACAACACTTACAAGTGGTGGGACACAACACTTACAAGTGGTGGGGCACACAACACTTACAGTGGCGGGCACCACACAAACATATTCTCGTATTCTTTTTTTTGTATTATTCTACAACAAAAATCTTGCTGTGACGAATACGACAAAAATTGCTGGCAAAAAAATGTTACACAAGTATGCGGAAAAGGTATCAGAGAATGAGACATGCTGGTGTACGAACAAAGGTACACATAGAAATTAAAACGATAATTTGGGATACGACAAATACAGGAGAAAGCAATCTGAAAGAACACAAGATAATGAAAAATAAAAATTGAATTACTTCCACAGGAGTGACTGACTTGGTACACTACACATAATACTTACTACAGACAGAGGAGTGCATAAAAAAAAAACACAGATAAAATTTATGAGATGAGCGTTAACCTGAAAAATTAATGTAAAAATTAATGAGTCCAAGAGAACCACTGAGTCTACACTGAGAAACACAATGGCTTAGAGTCACAAGAAATTCACTGTAAATGTCTCACACACACAAATGTTTTAAATGCAAAGAAAAATGGTCTCTAAACAGAAAATTAGCCAACTGAAGTCTGGAGAGTAGACGGAGTGATTAGTGATGAGGGGAAGACGTCCTGTGCGGGTGATGACGCCTCCTACCACTCACATGTTGTCGAAGGAAAATGCGCTTTCTAGGTGAACTCACATAACTGGCTTTATAGTTGGCGCCAGCTGCAATCTCTTGACCCAATTATGTGGGCAAATCAGTACTAGGCCCGGTACAAGGGTGGAAAAAAAAAGCCACAGGTAGATGATGTGAAGAGTGGGTGAGTGGCTGGCTCTCGCTGGTGCTCACTTGGCGTGCACTCCACTCACTACCCAGAAGGTGGTTAATTACTAAGCCACATTATGCCACAGGGATGGTGACTACCTGAAGAACTCTAGCATCCAATCTGGCATCCAAATGGGAGACAAAGTGATATATGAAACAATACTTTCTGAGAAACTTGGATGGCTTACTTCTTCTCAGCTGGGTTAGGAAGGCTGGGTTGCTGACTGGCTTAAACCCAGAGAATGGCTGGACTGGAAGAACGTGTAACGATGCCAACCTGCATGAAGAGCAGGTGTGATGACAGGAGAACAGGCCCTGATGGTAGGCTGAGGCAGGGCTGACAGCGTTCACTTCCACAGTTGGCTCTTATTGACTGCTAATTGCAAAATCCGGGTCAAACCCTCGGAGATTGAAGCAATTAGCACACGAACTAAGCCAGGCACTTGAAAAACGGCTGCATTAGGCTTGCAGGCTGGAGGCGGACACCGGGTGGAGGAGGAGTGAGGGTGTAGCTTGCTAGCTGGAGATTGGCAGGGTTCACCTCTGACCTGCCGGAACCCCAAAACGTCTTCTAACGTTCTGAATTACCCTTAAATCACGCCCACACCGCTGTCACCTCATTTGTCTTGTGGGTTTCGATAATGTGGATGGGGTTAAACTACTCACGCAGGGGGTTTGTTAGTATAGATATAACGGGACACCAATGTCGGGTCATGGGAAGCGGCCAACAGCCGGACCTGCCCTCTCTGCTCCCTATCTTCGGACTGACCACACGTGCCTAAGGGTGAGGGGTGTTTGAAATCCTGCTATGGGCAGCAGCAATATGAATAACAGTCAGTGATTCACGCAGGACGGTTGTAGTGAGTATCTACTGGTACATGGTTACATGTAACTGGTTACTAGGAACTGGTTACTACTATGAGAGATTACTCTTCAAACGCTTGTGCTCTCTAGGCTGGGAATACTACTGTGACACTTACGGCCCCCTTCACGGCTAGGCGACATTGACAGACCTGAATGAGTGTACATACAAATAACTTTCACGGCACATATAAGCACGAAAAGGCACCTAAATTACTGGAAACGGTTGAAGGTCCTCGATCTGTATTCCTGGAATGCAGTCGAGAGCAGATACTTGATAATATAACACTTGGAAAGGGTCTTGGAGGGATTTGGTACCAAACGTGCACACGGAAAATCACTCCCTATGAAAGCAAAAGACTCGGGCAAGGAGATAGATGCAACATTCCCTCGGATGAAAGGCGGGGCGCCACGAGTACATGAGAGACACGCATTAAGTGTCCGGGGCCCAAGAACTGTTCAACTGCTCCTGCCTACATAAGGGGGATTACCAAATAGACGCCTGGCTGCTTTAAGAAGGCACTGGACAGGCACCTAAAAGTCAGTACCTGACCAACCGGGCTGTGGTTCATACGTTAGCTTGCGTCGCGGCCGTTAGTAAACGCCTCGGTTGATCAGACCTCGATCCACAGTGAGGGCCTGGTCTCAGACCGAGGCCGCGGCGGGGGGGAAGATGACCCCAAACCCCTCTCCTGGTAACTTCAGGTACCCCTACTAGCTTCTATTATCTATATCTCGAGGCGCGTTGAAACATTTGTGCACTGTTGCCTTAGCTTTAGATTAACTGCTAACAGAAAATCCTTAAAGGCTTATTCGTATCCAGTTTGACTGAGATTTACATTGTTTAGTTATAGGTGCATAGGCAAATTTATTTTCTTACCCTTCACTTTTCTTCATTACAAAGTTATTTAAACCAAACTCACACTCCAAATTACATACATACAGTGAAGACGTGGGCCAGGAGCTATGAATCGATCTCTGCAACCATTTTTAGGTGAGTACATCACACATACACAGGAAGGGGCTGAAGGAAAAGGATAGGAGTTAAGTACCTATGTAGAAGCGTATCAAGCTAACAGGAAATTTCCGAGGAACGAAAGTGGCATAAAAAATCAAGATTTTATTTCTTGGTTAAAGTTTACAATCGGTGTCTTGTAATACAATTCTGGTTTGTTAAGTACAAATAAAGGCCAGTATCATGCAGCGCGGTATCTCAGGCAGAATGATCCTGTATATAATAACTAAATCTACACAAGATAAGAGTGCGCTAACTTGTGTTAAAAAGTTTATTTATCTTAAATACTAATGCGAAGGTAGTTCAAGGTGGAGGTTTGTAAGATAAGATATTGAAGTTACACATTATAAAAACAATAAGATAAGATAGATAAGATTTCGTTCTGATTTTTTAACCCCGGAGGGTTGCACCCAGGTTCAAACCCATGAAAGTCAGGTGCGTCATCGAGGACTGTCTAACTTTTTGCATTGCGCGGTCCCCTTAATCTTGTCCCCAAGGATGCGACCCACACCAGTAGGCTAACATCCAGGTACCTATTTGCTGCTAGGTGAACAGGGACACTAGGTGTAAGGAAAACGCGGCGAAAAGTTTCACAGCCTGGAGCCGAACCGGGCCCTCCGTGTTTGAATCGCAGGGCTTTAGCACCAGGGCCAATATTAACACTAATTGCTCAGGGAAGTAAGTAATCTTTCATGGATTGGCAAACGTTTAAATGACTAGAGGTCATATAATATAATAACTGAATTAGAAGTTGTTTTGTTATTAGTAATGGGGATCCTTTACCGGTTCAGGTAGTGAATTTCGATCTTCAGGTCCTTTATATGCATTGCATTTTTGCATAATGTGAGGCTGACACGAGGGATGTCAAACAGCGCCTTATGCCTTGTATTGTGACTGTTGGGCTCAGGGACAGCAATAAGTGAGGGAGTTGTAGGTAGAGATGGGGATAGGCCCCTACAGAGGTGCTATCAGATCACCGGGAGATCTAGGAAATGGACAAAGGGAGCAGCAATGTGTTTATGGTAAATGGGACTCAGAGATGCAGAGAGAAAAGCAATGGGAAGAAGAGAGTGAGAGGTCAGTTTTTATTCATGGGCTTCAGGAGACTGAAGGGAAGACATATGGAGAAAGACAGGGAGAGAAAAAAGAGATTGAAAATATCAAACAAACAGTTTCGAAGTCATTTGGTGTTAGGATAATATCAGATAGGTTTGAGTCTACCAAATTCTGACTCTCACTCTTAAAAAAGATCATTTAGGTCTACGACTCCTAGTCTGGTTAGCGGCTCACTAAAACGAGTCATACTGGGACTTGGGTAGCTCACTACATTTCCTTGCTGTCAAAACTGTGGTAGGACCATCTCGTCTAAGTAGGGGGCCCAGTACTGGAATGTTGATTCTTCGACTTAATATTAGGAGAAGAAAAGAAAACTTTGGGTTTCTTTCAAATTTTCTTCATTTATGGCTTTTTAGGTATTCTTCCCTCATTTCTTGATTCCTGATGAGGTTCTTTAGTTTAATTTCATGTTGCTATATCTCGACAGTGGCCTCCCTATTTGATAACAGCACGGTTTTCGTGTAATCCCCGCCACGGAAAAGGAAATACTGTGTCACAAAATACCTACTGGAGTTCTTCGATAAAGTGATGAAGTAAGGCACCAGAGAGGAGAAAGACAGAGAAAGGGGTGGGTTATTAGATTGCATTTACCTGGACTGTAAAACTGGCTTTCGACTCAGGTTCCACACAAAAATTAGTGCAAAAGCTAGAGGATCAGGCAGGAATAACAGGAAAGGCACTGCAATGGATCAAAGAATACCTGACAGGGGGAACAACGAGCGATGGTTACCTTGACGCGGTGTCAGAGTGGGCGCCTGTGACGAGCCGGGTTCCTGGAGTTTACCTGGAGAGAGTTCCGGGGGTCAACGCCCCCGCGGCCCGGTCTGAGACCAGGCTTCTGGTGGATCAGAGCCTGATCAAACCAGGCTGTAAAAAAACTATGTAGGTTCCCTGCCCCCACTACTTCATTGCAGGCTTTTCCCACTTGCTGACAATTTATGACTGAAGAAATACTTCCTAACGTCCCTGTGACTCGTCTGAGTCTTCAGCTTCCAGTTGTGACCCCTTGTCCCTGTGTCCCTTTTTGGAACATCCTATCTCTGCCCCACCTTGTCTATTCCCCGCAGTATCTTGTATGTCGTTATCATGTCCCCCCTGACCCTTCTGTCCTCCAGTGTCGTCAGTCCGATTCCCCCTTTAAAACCTTTTCCCTGTACGACATTCCTTGAGCTCTGGGACTAGCCTTGTTGCAAACCTTTGTACTTTCTCTAATTCTTGACGTGCTTGACCAGGTGTGGGTTCCAGACTGGTGCTGCATACTCCAGTATGGGCCTAACATACACAGTGTACAGTGTCTTGAACGATTCCTTATTAAGGTATTGGAACGCTATTCTAGGTTTGCCAGGCGCCCGTATGCTGCAGCGGTTTTTTGGTTGATGTGTGCCTCCGGTGATGTGCTCGGTGTTATGGTCACCCAAAGGTCTTTCTCCCTGAGTGAGGTCTGTAGTCTTTGTCCACCTAGCCTATACTCTGTTGCGGTCTTCTTTGCCCCTCCCCAATCTTCATGACTTTGCATTTGGCTGGATTGAATTCGAGAAGCCAGTTACTGGACCACATGTCCAGCCTCTCCAGGTCTCTTTGCAGTCCTGCCTCATCCTCGTCCGATTTAATTTTCTCTTTCAGCTTCACGTCATCTCCGAACAGGGACACTTCAGAGTCTATTCCTTCCATCTTTGTCGTTCACATATATCAAAAATAGCACTGGTCCTAAAAACTGACCCCTGTGGGCCCCCGCTCGTAACAGGCGCCCACGTGATACCTCTTCACGTCCATGACTCGTTGCTGCTCCCGTCAGGTATTCCCTTATCCATTGCAGTGCCCTTCCTTTTACGTGTGCCTGATCCTCCAGCTTCTGCACTAATCTCTTGTGGGGAACTGTGTCAAAGGCCTTCCTGCAGTCTAGGAAAACGCAATCTACCCAACCCTCTCTCTCGTGTCTTACTTCTTTTACCTTGTCAAAAAAACCTAGGAGGTTTGTGATAAGATTTGCCTTCCATGAACCCATGCGGGTTTCATTTATAATCTTTTTCCCTTTTCCCAGGTGTTCGACCACTCTCTCCTGAAAATCTTCTCCATGACCTTGCACACGATACATGTCAGAGACACAGGTCTGTAGTTTAGTCCCTCGTTTCTGTTTCCTTTCTTAAATATGGGGACTACATTAGCTGTCTTCCATTTCTCAGGTAGTTGCCCAGTTTCAAGGGATGTGTTAAAGATTGTGGTTAGAGGCACACACAGCATCTCTGCTCCTTCTCTAAGGACCCTTGGGGAGATGTTGTCCGGCCCCATCGCCTTTGAGGTGTCAAGGTCACTTAAGAGTTTCTTCACCTCCCCCTCAGTTGTTCGTATGTAAATCCAACACTTGTTGGTATATTCCTCTTGATGTTCCCTTCTGTTCTGTCTTCCCACAGCCCTTTCCCTGTCTCTACTGTAAAAACTTCCTTGAATCTCCTGTTCAGCTCCTCACATCCCTCCTGTTCATTTCTTGTGAGTTCTCCACCTTCTGTCCTTAATCTGATCACCTGGTCTTTGACTGTTGTCTTCTCCTGTGTGGGCTATACAACAGTTTGGGTCAGTCTTGATTCTCGATGCTATGTTTATTTTCATACTGTCGCTGGGCCTCCCTCCTTACCTGTGCGTACTCATTCCTGGCTCTGCGACTGATCTCCCCATTTTCGTGTGTTCTCTGCCTTCTGGTACTTTTTCCATTCTCTATTGCACTTTGTTTTTGCCCCCTTACACCGTCGGGGGAACCAGGGGCTTGTTCTGGTCTTCCATTGTTACTGTTGCCTTGGGAATGAACCTTTACTGCCTCCTTGCATTTTGTTGCTACATTTTCCATCATTTCATTTACTGGCTTTCCTGCCAGTTCTCTGTCCCACTGGACCTCCCGCAGGAAGTTCTTCAACCCTATGTAGTCCCCTCTTTTATAGTCAGGTTTTTCCCATTCTACTCCTGTTATTCTCTCCACTTGCAGCTCTACTATGTATTCAAAGCACAGAACCACGTGGTCGCTAGCTCCTAGGGGACTCTCATACTTGATGTCCTCAATGTCTGAGCTGCCCAGGGTGAACACAAGGTCCAATCTTGCTGGTTCATCCTCCCCTCTCACTCTGGTGTGTGTGTGTGTGTGTGTGAGTGTGTGTGTGTGTGAGTGTGAGTGTGAGTGTGTGTGTGTGTGTGTGTGTGTGTGTGTGTGTGTGTGTGTGTACTCACCTATTTGTGGTTGCAGGGGTCGATTCATAGCTCCTGGCCCTTGTGTGTGTGTGTGTACTCACCTATTTGTACTCACCTATTTGTGGTTGCAGGGGTCAATTCACAGCTCCTGGCCCGCCTCTTTTGCTGATTGCTACTAGGTCCTCTCTCTCCCTGCCCCATGAGCTCTATCATACCTCGCCTTAAAACTATGTATGGTTCCTGCCTCCACCACATCACTTTCTAGGCTATTCAATGGCCTGACTACTCTATGACTGAAGAAATACTTCCTAACATCCCTTTGATTCATCTGAGTCTTCAACTTCAATTGTGACCTCTTGTGTCTGTGTCCCATCTCTGGAACATCCGTCTTTGTCCACCTCGTCTATTCCGCGCAGTATTTTATATGTCGTTTTCTGTCTCCCCTGACCCTCCTGTCCTCCGTGTCGTCAGGCCGATTTCCCTCAACCTTTCTTCATAGGACAAAACCTCGTAGCTCTGGGACTAGTCTTGTTGCAAACCTTTGCACTTTCTCTAATTTCTTGACGTGCTTGACTAGGTGTGGATTCCAAACTGGTGCTGCATACTCCAGTATGGGCCTGACGTAGATGGTGTACAGAGTCTTAAACGAATCCTTACTGAGGTATCGGAACGCTATCCGTAGGTTTGCCAGGCGCCCGTATGCTGCAGCAGTTATCTGATTGATGTGCGCCTCAGGAGATATGCTCGGTGTTATACTCACCCCCAGATCTTTTTCCTTGAGTGAGGTTTGCAGTCTTTGGCCATCTAAACTATATTGTGTCTGCAGTCTTCTTTGCCCTTCCCCAATCTTCATGACTTTGCATTTGGCAGGGTTAAATTCAAGGAGCCAGTTGCTGGACCAGGCTTGTAGCCTGTCCAGGTCTCTTTGTAGTCCTGCCTGATCCTCGTCCGATTCGATTCTTCTCATTAACTTCACATCATCTGCAAACAAGGACACTTCTGAGTCTATCCCTTCCGTTATGTCGTTCACGTATACCAAGAACAGCACAGGTCCTAGGACTGACCCCTGTGGAACCCCACTTGTCACAGGCGCCCACTCTGACACCTCGTCGCGTACCATGACTCGTTGTTGCCTCCCTGTCAGATATTCTCTGATCCATTGCAGTGCCTTTCCTGTTATGTGTGCCTGGTCCTCTAGCTTTTGCAGTAACCTCTTGTGAGGAACTGTGTCGAAGGCCTTCTTGCAGTCCAAAAATACGCAGTCGATCCACCCCTCTCTCTCTTGTCTTACTTCTGTCACCTTGTCATAAAACTCTAGTAGGTTTGTGACACAGGATTTTCCTTCCCTGAAACCGTGCTGGTTGTCAATTATACACTTGTTTCTTTCCAGGTGCCCCACCACTCTCCTCCTGATGATCTTCTCCATGACCTTGCATACTATACACGTTAGTGATACAGGTCTGTAGTTTAGTGCCTCATGTCTGTCTCCCTTTTTAAAAATTGGGACTACATTTGCCATTTTCCATACCTCAGGGTGTGTGTGTGTGTGTGTGTGTGTGTGTGTGTGTGTGTGTGTGTGTGTGTGTGTGTGTGTGTGTGTGTGTGTGTGTGTGAGAGAGTGTCAGTGTCAGTGTCAGTGAGTGTGTGTGTGTAGTCACCTATTTGTACTCGCCTATTTGTGGTTGCAGGGGTCGATTCATAGCTCCTGTGTGTGTGTGTGTGTGTGTGTGTGTGTGTGTGTGTGTGTGTGTGTGTGTGTGTGTGTGTGTGTGTGTGTGTGTATGTGTGTGTGTGTCTCAACAATCAATATTTGCACCAATAACTTATTACAGTTGTGACCGGGTGTGGAAGTGTGAATTGCTCATTACGCTATAATTTGTTCATGATTGTAGCCATGTATAAACGTAAGTAACCATTCTTACAGAATTCATTACCTTTGTAACTTGTCAGCTCATTACCTTTGTACCTAGTTCAGCTATCAAAACTTTGGAGGCCCAGTCCCTGGACCCATTACGTACCTCTGTAATCTGTAAATACCTTTGTAACTTGTCATGGTTGTGACCAGACCTACCTGGAGTTCATTACCTTTGTAAATTGTGAGTTCATTACCTTTGTAAATTGTGAGTTCATTACCTCTGTAACTTGCTCAGCTATCAAAACTTTGGAGTCCAGTCCCTGGACCAATTATGTACCTCTGTAATCTTGACTACCGCCCACAGGATGGGTATTGGGTGCATAATAAACATATTAAACTAACTAACCACAAGGCACAGTACTCGCTCCCATTCTATTCCTCATTCTCATTTCTGACACAGACAGAGATGTAAGCCACAGCTCCGTGTCTTCCTTTGCGGATGACACCCGGATTACCATGGCAGTGACCTCCATGGAAGACACTGCGAGACTCCAAGCGGACATCAACCAAATCTTCGAATGGGCCACTCAGCACAATATGAAGTTCAACGAGGGGAACTTTCAACTGCTCAGATATGGTAAACTTGAGGAAATTAAAAATGTATCAGGGTATACGACACATTCTAACCATACAATAGAGCGGAAAAGTAATGTGAAGGACCTGGGAGTGATAATGACAGAGGACCTTGCCTTCAAAGACCACAACAATGTATCTACCTCATCTGCTAGGAAAATGGTAGGATGGATAATGAGAACCTTCAAAACTAGGGACGCCAAGCCCATGATGATTTGTCATGTGGGTTTTAGGGCTGTAAGTGGTTCCATCGTCACAGTTGGAGGATTAGCCTCATAAGCACACACGGAAGCAGGCGGCATTAGTTCTTTGATTGCTCCAAAAGCTGCTATTTTAGTAAACGACGCTGTGGATGGTTTATCCTCGTCGGGGACAAAAGCTGAGGACTGAACAGCATTGATAAATGACGATAAAAGTTTGTCTAATCTAACAGCAAATGCACTCAACGATTCATTAGTTATGGGCGTAGCATTCACGAGTTCCCGAAGAACTACATATGGATCAGCTGTTTTTACTGATACGAGGAAAGAACGAATCAGTTCCTCATATTGTGACCACTTAGTAAGATTCCTGAAGTTTTCGCATTTTAAGGGGAT
>NW_026497429.1:0-22199 GCF_026875155.1 Cherax quadricarinatus | reverse complement strand
TTTGTCTCTCAAAACGCCCCAAAATAATACCATTAGCAAAACAAACAACGGGGAAGGGAAGGGGGAGGGTGGAAATCCTTAGATCAAGAAACTTCACACTTCTCAGTGTGTCATCAGGAGATGTGCAATGTTGCAAGACAGTAACTGAAGCGATTTAGCGGAAGTTTTTTTTTAAGAGTAGCACAACGCGGGTTGACACCAGCTGCAGTCTCAGAGTGAGACTGCAGCTGGTGCCAACCCGCGCAGCACTATGAGAAAAAACTTCCCCTCAATCCTACAGTTGCTGCCTTGCAAAAATTAAGCACAGCTCCTGATGACGCACTGACAGTGTGAAGTACTTGAGCAAAGGATTTCCATTATACCTATAAAACATACATTCACACTCATGAAAACGAAATTTAATTAGCCAATGACTCACCACAAGTTTCTTCAACACAAGTTCATTTCGCCATTATCAGAGCTTTTAAACCTGCAGAAGAGACTGAGAGCTTCCTGCCGGGTTTTCCCTTCAACAGTATTGTTGGCTGACTTCAAGCGAGACTTGATGATAGCTACAGGCACGTCGTCACTCACCATGGAGGAGCTCTAGCAATATATATATAACTTTAATGTTAAAAACAACATAGACTTAGTTGATAAATTAAGCTCCTTGACTGACATAAATGATTTTAACATGGTTAGTTTTTGATGTTACTTCCTTGTTTAACGAAAGTTCCTGTTGATGATTTATTAAGTTTCTTACTGAAGAACTCGTTAACTATGATTTACCATTGCCAGTTCCTACTATCATTAAACTTATTAAACTTTGCATTGTTGATGCAAAATTTGTATTTAATGATAAGTTTTACACTCAGAAGTTTGGTATGGCAATGGGAAATCCTCTTTCACCTGTTCTTAGTAACCTATACATGGAATTTTTTGAAACAAGGTTGCTTAACACAATCCTCCCTAATAGAGCTAAATGGTTCAGATATGTTGATGATATTTTGTGTCTTATGCCCAAAAATGTAGTTATACACCATTTCCTTGGAAAATTAAATAGCTTAGCCCATTCTATAAACTTTACTGTTAAGTTTGAAGAAAATAATTCATTGCCTTTTCTAGATGAGGAAATATTCAAAATTTATGAAATAGGTAATGATTTAAAATACCCAAGAAATGTAATTGATAAATCTTTTAAAGTTGCAAGAAATACTTTTTACAATCCATAAACGGACAACCTGCCTCATTCAACTAAAAATATGTTGGTTCTCCCTTACCATGAAAACTTGGTTGATATGCCTTCTCTTCTTAAGACTTTTAATATTAAAGTTGTATTCAAAAATCTTGATACAGTAAAAAAAACTTTTGATAAAGAATTCCCCCCAAAATGCTGATGGATGTGTCTATAAGATTCCTTGTAAAATTTGCGATGAAGTTTATTACGGTCAAACTGGTAAAAATCTCGAGCTAAGATTAAAACAACATAAATATAGCATTAGAACTGGACAAGATTCCAATGCTCTATTTATTCATGTAAGAGATTTTAACCATCCAATTGATTTTCAAAAAGTTGAGAAAGTAGTATCAAGCAAGTCCATGGTCGACAGGAATAATTGAATCTTGTTTCATAAAAAGCAGTTTTGACAATAAAATGAATATTTCCTTTGGTTTATATAAATTAGATCCATTTATAATTAATAGAATTTGGGAAGAATTTAATAATACACTGGACAAATAATAATTTAAAAATTTTTTCTTGGTAGAATAGTTTGTTGGTGGTGTCAAGGCCTGTCCATTGGGCCGGGGTGAAACAGGTTTTTAAAAACCCTTTTGGGTTGATTTGTGAGGGGGCCAGACCCCTTATATACCTTCCTTGGAGCTTTAAATTTCATAGTTCCTTGACAATGTGAGTAGATATAAATATATATATATATATAAATATTTATATATATATAGTGGGTAGCGGATGTTTGATCAATGTTTTACATTGAAGCATTTGTGTGAACAGTATTTAGATAAAGGTATGGAAGTTTTTTTGCATTATATTGGATTATAGAAAAGGCCATATGATAGAGTGGATATGGGACGGTGTGGCAGATGTTGCTAGTTTTGGAATAAAGGTGGTAAGTTACTAAATGCTGTATAAGTTTTTTATGGAGGATAGGTGAGGCTCAGGTTAGGGTGTGTAGGAAGAGAGGGAGAATACTTTCCCGGTAAAAAGTAGTCTTAGACAAGGATGTTGTAATGTCACCATGGTTGTTATTAATATATTTAAAGATGGGTTGTAAAAGAAGTAAATTGCTAGAGTGTTCCGGGAGAGGGGTGGGATTAAATTATGGGAATCAAAACAACAAAATGGTAAGTGACACAGTTTATTTTTTTGCTGATGAATACTGTGCTTATGGAGATTCTAAAAGAAAAATTGGCAAAGGTTAGTGGACGAATTTGAGAAGGGGTGTTTGTAAAGGTAGAAAGCTGAAAGTGAACATACAAAAGAGTAAGGAGGGTGAGGGTAATCATATGATTTTAGATAAAAAAAAAAAATTGATAACAAATTGGGGAGGAGGAGTAATGGGAAGAAGTGAATGTTTTCCCAGTATATTTTGGATGTTGACGTGTCCGGCGGCTGGATTTATGAAGGTTGAAGGTTAAATCATAGAATTGATGAAGGAAAAAAAGTGTGAGTGGGAGCATTGAGTGTATATGTGGAGGGCAAAAAAGTTATCTATGGGAGGCCAAAGAAGGAATGTGTGAAAGTGTAGTAGTACCGACAACACTCTTATTATGGGTGTGAAGCTTGCAGGTTGTAAATGCTGGCAGCGAGGAGGTGGTTGGAGGCAGTGGAGAGTCCTGTCTAAGGCAATGTGTAGGGTAAACATTAATGCTGAAAATTCGGAGTGTGGGAATTAGGAGAAGGTGTGGAAAAAAAAAGTTAATAAAAGTATTAGTCAAAGGGCTGAAGAGGTTTTGTTGATGTGTTTGGGTCCATTTAGAGAGAATGGTCAAAGTAAATGACATGTGAGAGCGTAATATAAAAATCTGCAAGATGAAGGAAGCGGGGTAGGGGTCCGTCCTCGAAAAATTGGAGGGAGGGTGGAAAGGAGGTGTTTGGTAGGCGAGAGGGTTTTTGGATTTCCAGCAACGAGCGTGACGTGTTTAGATAGGAGTGAATGGAGACAAATGGGGTATATGGGACCTGACGATCTGTTGAGTGAGTGAGCAGGGTAATATTTAGTGAAGGGATGTCAGGGAAACCGGTTAATTTTCATATAGTCCGGACTTGAGTCCTGGAAATGGGAAGTACAATGCCCTCACTCTAAAGGAGGGGTTTTTGGAAGTGTTTTGTGAGTGAATGTGAAAGTGTTGAATGATGATGTGATAAGTAATATTCATTTTGGGGATTTTTCTTGGGGGTCTTTGGGGCACCCTGCCTTCGGGGTGGTAGACGGCCGACTTGTTGAAAAGTTAGGCCCCCAGTGAGCTCCAGTAGTTAATAAAAAGGATTCCACTCACCAACTTCGGTGTCTTCCATCCATTTTACCTCTGAAGACGTCCACGGGCCCAGGAAGGTGGATTCGTTTTTTTCTTTTGTCTTCGTAGCAGGTCGTATGAGCTCTGGGTCGGTCCACAGCAACTCTACCGAGCAATACACTTATCATCAAAATCAGAAAGATGCCCAGTAATTCAGAGAGAGAGAAAAAAAGTGTTCGAAAATCTAGGGTTATAATCCTCTCCAAAGCAATAATTTTATCGACGATAGTGAAGTTTTAATAATATCAAACGGAACAAATGTTCATTAAGGTGATTAAAAGTCAGAACATGTATTAATTTGTTAGAATTACCGAGAATATGTTAGGGTAAAAGGATACAAGTGCAAACATTATTCACATTATTTTGCATTTATTTCTTTTACCTAAGATTCTGAACCTAATTATCAGTGTAAGTATTTACTGACAGTATTAAGCGTGCACTTAGGGCCCCCTGTTACTGAGGATGGGGGCCCCCTAATTGTTAACTAATTGCTTCTTAATCCATCGTATCACCCAGCCAACAGCTTGAATGATCGTGTTAGCATAGGAGTGAGTGGAGGTAAGTGGTTTTTTATAATACTTGACTGCTGTAGTAAGTGAGAGTAAGGTAACGTTTTTAAATGAAAAAAGTATGATATAACAAAGAAACGTTAGGATGATTGTAAAGGAAATCATGGAAACCGGTTAGCCCGGAACTTTGGATCCTGGAGTGGCGTGAGAGCCAGTGAGGCTAAACAACTCAAAGATGGGGGTGAGATTATGCTGCAAATCGGAGGAAATTCACCTGAGCTGTGATCCAGCAAGCTTTTAAGAAAACTAGTGACTGAATGATGGAGAAAAAGTTTCTTCCTTTTACGATGGTAGACGGCCAATGTGTTAAAAAATAATAAATAACTTTTTTTCAACTTGAAATCAGAGTGCATCTTTGGTTGAGTTTTTCAATCTTCACAAGTGAATTGTGATAAATTAGACACATGTGCCACTCTTTGGGTATCTTTATTGTGGAAACGTTTTCGCCACACAGTTGGCTTCATCGTCCGTACGTGCGGACTGATGAAGCCACGTGTGGCGAAACGGTTTCCACTAAAAAGATACCCGAGGTTGCACATGTGTCTAATTTATCAACATTCGGTTCACTGAACCATTCATCTACAAACAAGTGATTGTCAACAACAACTCTCTCTCAGTTGCAAGTGAAATAGTAAAGTGATGCAAGGAGGGAAAGTATATGGAGAGACAAAGGAGATAATAGAGAGGTGACGTAAGTAAAAGGATCAAAATGATAGAGTGGGGGGGGTGGGAGATGTTATCAACAATTTTGTTGAAATATAAGAAAAAGTTTTGGAGTCTAATTAGTAAGTAGAGGAAACCTAGGGAACAAAATGGATTTGACCAGGTTAAAAATAAGAGAGGAGAGCTATAAAATGGAGAGTTAGAGGTATCGGTAAGATGGAGGGATCTTTTGAGCGAATTGTATTTAAACTGCTGATGAAATAGGGAATCTGTGATTTCTTGTATAGGGCAAGGAAGAATAACATCTTGTAGGAGTGAGGGAGAGGCCAGTTGTGAGTGTGGGGAAGTTCGTGAGGCAGTAGTAAAATGAAAGGGGGTATGCAGCTGGGATTGATGGTATAATTGAATAGAAATGTTAAAGGCAGGAGAGGATATAGTTTTATGGAGTTGGTTGGTGCTAATTATTATAATAATTTATGGAAGAGGATAAGGTACCTAGGATTGGCCAGAGAGCATGCATAGTTTCCTTTGTATAAAAGGCAAAGGGGACAAAAGAGAGTGCCAAAAATTATAGGGGGATTAGTCTGTTGAGTATACCTGGTAAAGTGTATGGAAGAGTTATTATTGAAAGAATTAAGCGTAAGACGGAGAGTAGATAGCAGATGAACAAGGAGGCTTTAGGAAAGGTAGGGGGGTGTGTGGACCAGGTGTTTACCAGTAAACATATTAGAGAACAGTAATTTGATAAGGCTAATGAGGTCTTTTGGTGGCATTATGGATTTGGAAAAGGCGTATGACAGGGTGATAGGGGGGGCAATGGTGGGTCAGATGTTGCAGTGTAGGTGTAGGAGGTAGTTTTACTGAAAGAGGCAGTAAAGAGTTTTTTAAATGAGGATATGAGGCTCAGGTTTAGAGTATGAGGCGAGAGGGAGATTATTTCCTTAGACGAGGATGTGTAATGTCCAGCGTGGTTGGTCAATATATTTATAGAAGGGGATGTAAAAGAAGTGAATGCTCGGTTTGGCAAAGGTGTGGAGTTAAAAGATAAAGAATCAAACACAAAGTGGGGTTGTCACGTTGCTCTATTACTGATGACACTGGCTTTGGTTAGATCCTGAATAGAACTACAGATGTTGAGGATGAAATTTTGGTAAGGTATTAAATGAAAATTAAAAGTGAATATAGGAAAGAGTAGGGTTATGAGATACAAAAAGATTAGTAGGTGACGAATGATGACTATCAGATTGGAGGGAGAGAGTATGGAGGAGTTGAATGTAAATCAGATATTTAGGATGGACGTTCAACAGAGGGTTTATGAAGGATTGAGTGAATCATAGAACTGATGAGGGGAAAAGGGTGATTGGTAGGCACTTAGGAGTTTGGTGGAGACAAAGAACATTGTCTATGAAAGCAAACTGGGGAAATGTAGAGATATAGTTGTCCAACAACTCTTGTATGGTGTGAAAAGCAGTGTGATGAATGTTTGGCAACGGAGAGGAGGCTGTAAGCAGTGAAGGATGTCATGTCTGAGGCAATGTGTGGTGTGAATATAATGCAGGGGATTCGTAGGTTTTGGAAATTAGGAGAAGGGTTTCGGGATTAACCAAAACTGTTTTCCAGAAGGTCTGAGGAGGGGTTTAAGGTGTTCGGACATGTAGAGATGAATGGAAACGAAACAAAATGACTTGAGAGTGGATAATTCTGTTATTGGAGGGTAGGCGGGGTCGAGGGCGGCCTAGGAAAGGGTTGGAGGGAGGGGGTAAAGGAGGTTTGGTGTGCGAAGGGTTTGGACTTCCAGGAAGCATGCGTGAGCGTGTTTGAGTGAATTGGAGCCAAATGGTTTTTTTTTTTATAAAAACTTGACGTGATGTTGGGGGAGTGTGGCATTTTATGAAGAGATTCCGGGGAAAACCGGCAGTCCGACTTGAGACCGGGAGATAGGAAGTACAGTGCCTTGCACTCGAAGGAGGGGTGTTAAAAGTTGCAGTTTTATAACTGTAGTGTAAAGCACCCCTTCTGGCAAGGCAGTGATGTGGAGTGAATGCTAAGAAAGTTTTTCTCTTTTTCCGGCCAGCCTGGTAGAATCGGTCGATGTGTTTTATATATATATATATATATATTATATATATATATATATATTATATATATATATATACATATATATATATTATATATATATATATATATGTCCGTGCAATATGTAAGGACTTGTCAATTAAGCAAGAACTCTTTAAAATTAGGTTTCTAAAATTTTTCTCTTATACGTTTAAGATTATATTTTTTTCATTAATGTTAATGTAATTTTTTTTTTAAAATTTTGCTCCAAAAGAATCTTAGAAAACTTACCCCTAAACCTTATTTATAACAAGAACAATTTATTTCAGGCCTAACTTCAACTAATAATATATTTAAGGGGATTTGATTTACAATAAATAATTCTAAAACAAACACATTAAAAAATATTTTTTTTTTTTTTTTTTTTTTTTTTTTTTTTTTTTTTTTTTTTTTTTTCCGTTAGTTTCAGAATGATTTTGGCGAAATTATTGCATACAACAAATTTTTCGGCTTGTCCTATAAAGTCAAGATGAGCGTTTGTGATGAATGGTTTGAAAAACCGACAAGTTGAAGATTGAGACACTTATTGCAGAGCATATGAGAGAAACTGTTATTCAGAAACGTTTCGCCACACAGTGGCTTCAGTCATCCACATACAAAGAGAAGGCGTAAGGAGAGGAGGAGAATGAGGAGGTAATCAGTCCCTCAAAAAAGCCGGAGTCGATGTGTTCAGTCCATCACTCTTTTAGAAATGAAGCATAGGGCCGTAGACGTGGCTTAATACCTGTAGTGAGGTGACCTTGAAGCAGCGGAGCGGATCATAGTGGTACCATCCACTAGTCGAAGTAGGTCTTTTGTCCAACAGGATTGAACAAAGCGTTGAAGAATTCTTTGTAAGAAAGATCCATGATTGGGCTGCAGTGTCTTCTGACAGATGTGTATGAATGGGTTTTGAAAAACCGACAAGTTGAAGATTGGGACACTTATGCAGCATATTGTTAGTGGAATCTTTATATTCAAGGAAACGTTTTCGCCACACAGTGCTTCATCAGTCCATACAAAGAGAAGCGTAAGGGATAGGAGGAGTATGAGGTAATCAGTCCCTAGTGGATAGGTACCGACTATGATCCCGCCTGCCGTCTGCTTCAAGGGTCACCTCACTTACAACAGTAATATAATGCCACGTCCACGGCCCTATGCGTACATTCTAACAAATTGAGGACTGAACACATCGACTCCAGCTGAGGGACAGATTACCTCTCATACTTCCCTCCTCTCCTAAACGCCTTCCTCTTTGTATTGGACTGAGAAGCCACTGTGTGGCAGAAACTTTCCTGAAATAAAGATTCCCATATCTGCATAAGGGTCTCAATCTTCAAGACTTACGTTGTCTATTTAAGCCAAGATCGCAAGTTTCGCCTATTCGGCACGACATATAGTATATATAATATATATATATATCTATATTAATATATATATATATATATATATATTTTTAATTTTTTTTTTTATTATCACACCCGGCCGATTCCCACCAAGGCAAGGGTGCTCGGCACCGAAAAAGAAAAACTTTCCAACGCACATCATTCAATCCATCACTGTCTTGCCAGAAGGGTGCTTTACAACTACAGTTTTTTAAACTGCAACATTACAACACCCCTCCTTCAGAGTGCAGGCACTGTACTTCCCCATCTCCGGACTCAAGTCCGGGCCTGGCCGGTTTCCCTGAATCCCTTCATAAAAAAAAAATGTTTCTATTGCTCACACTCCAACAGCACGTCAAGTAATTAAAAACCATTGTCCTCCATTCACTCCTATCAAACACGCTCACGCATGCCTGCTGGAATCCAAGCCCCTCGGCACACAAAACCTCCTTACACCGCCCCCGCCCTCCCTCCAACCCTTCCTAGGCCGACCCCTAGCCCCGCCTTCTCCACTACAGACTGAATACACTCTTGAAGACATTCTGTTTCGCTCTCATTCTCTCTACATGTCCCCGAACCACACCTCACAACCCTTCCTCAGCCCTCTGGACAACATTTTTGGTAATCCCGGCACGCTCCTCCTAACTTTCCACACTACGAATTCTCTGCATTATATTCCACAACCAACATTGCCCTCGAGAACATGACAATCTCCACTGCCTCCAGCCCTTCTCCTCGCTGCAAACCATCATCACCCACGCTTCACGTCCCATAGAATAAAGAGCGTTTGGTAAAAACTATATTCTCATACATTCCCCTCTTATTTTTTTTGCCTTCCAGGACAACGTGCTTTGTCTCCCACAGACTCCTAAGTGCACCACATCTCTCTTTTTTCCCCTCATCAATTCTATGATTCACCTCATCTTTCATAGACCCATCCGCTGACACGTCCCACTTCCCAAATATCCTGAATACGTTTTCACCTCCTCCATACTCTCTCACCTCCAATCTGAAATTCAATCTTTCTCCAATCACCTAATCTTGTTGTTATCTCTCATAACCTTACTCTTCCAGTATTCACCTTTAATTGTTCTTCTTTTTCACACACCTATACCCAAATTCCAATAGCACCCAATCTCTGCAACTTCCTTCTTCAGAATCTCTCCCCAAGAAGCACAGGTGTCATCAGCAAAGAGCACTGTGACACTCCACTTTGTTGTGTGAATTCTTTTATCTTTTAACTCCACGCCTCATTGCCAAGACCCTCGCAATTTACTTCTCTTACAACCCCATCTATTAAAAAAAATTTAACAACCACGGAGACATCACAACATCCTTGTCTAAGGCCTACTTTTACTGGGAAAAAAATTATTTCCCCCTTTCCCTACACATACTCACTTGAGCCTCTACTATCCTCGTTAAAAACTCTTCTTCAACTTGCTTTCAGTAACCTACCTCCTACACCATACACTTTGCAACATTACTCTGCCACATTGCCCCCAACCTATCCACCCTGTCCCATACGCCTTTCCAAATCCATAAATGCCACAAAAGACCTCTAAGCCTTATCTAAAATACTGTTCACTTATATTTCACATCAGTGTAAACACCTTGTCCACGACCACCCCCTACCGTTCCTAAAGCCTCCTTTTTCAATCTGCTATCCTATTCTCCCGTCTTACTCTTAATTCTATCGAATTATAACATTACCATACACTTTACCAGGTCACTCAACAGACTTATTCCCCCGGGGGGGGGGCCGGCGGGGGGGGGGGGGGGGGGGCGGCCCCCTATAATTTTGCTCTCTCTTTTATCCCCTTTGCCTTGTCCATCAATCTTGTAGGAATGTACAGCATAGGGCCGTAGACGTATATATATTTAAATATATAATATTTAATAATATATATATATATATATATATATATTATATATATATAATATATATATATCCATACATATGTATATATATAATATATATATATATATATATATAATATTAATATATATATAATATATATATTTATATATATATTATATATAATATATTATTATTGTTATTATTATTGTTAAGATATCTGTGAAACTCTAACGCCGGTGCTGGAAAATAATCATGCGAGAAAAACTAATTTTTAAAGTAGTAAGTTTAACAGCCACTTGCCTTTCGAACAAATTTAGTCATACCCAGACAACTAAATGATTGTAACTAAACCTCGACCGGATTAGTTCCTTCATAACTTATAAAAGAAACCGCCGAGAAAGCGTGAACATTATCTTTGTGTCTGATCATTAAACAAGCTCGGTACCCATAGCTGAGAAAATTTATATTGCTTTACCACTAATAAAGCCCTTGAGAGAAGGAGCTGCGCTGTGGTGATGAATAGGTGTCGGGTAGTGGTTTTTTATTTGTGAACTAGCAAGAGTTCCAGTGTACATGGTTGCAGAGCACAGGAACTGTAATGAACCCAAAAAGCTCCTTTGAAACAGCAAAAGACCATGCATAACCTAAAAAAACAGTCTTGTTTTTTAATGAGTCCACAAAAGACGGGCAAACGCTGCAAACAACAGTCCTTCTTCCAACATCCCTTTTCTCCTCCTTTCCATAAGCTCAAATCACTTACCAGACAAGGAACTGCCAAATGCTGAATATCGTGATAAGACAGGTAGTGTTTAATAGTTGGCAGCGTATTTCATCATGGTAGCTGCTCCTTGGATCCCCAATCACCCAGGAAGCTGCTAGTTTTTCCGACGACAACTAATCTTTCACCCCAGTCGCATGACGGTAGAAGTCAACCACTCGTTGAACGCACCAACGCTTTTAATGCTCATCTCTAGCGGTCTTCCTCTCATCAGGTTCATCCTGAAAATGAAGCTGGCGTCCCTTAGTAAAAATCAATGATATTGAATTCATTAGTACTTACCGTAAGATAGCCTCTATGATTTCTTTTGCCATGTGTTTTAACATTTACCAAATGACAATATCATAATAATCTCTCAATAAGTAATTTTGATACATATACATATATATATATATATAATATATATATATATATAAAATATATAATAATATATATATATATATATATATATATATTATATATAATATATGATATATAAATATATATAATAATATAATATAATTATATAAATATATATATATATATATACCTGGTTAACCTGGAGGTTTATTCCTGGGATTCAACGCCCCCGAGTATGCCATCGGTGGACGGCCCCAGTCCATTGACCGGCCTCCCGATGGATCAGGGGCCTGATCAACTAGGCTGTTTACTGCTGGCCTCACGCATCTCAACGTACGAGCCATACAGCCCGGCTGATCCGGCACTGAACTTTAGTATCTGTCCAGCATCTCTTCTTGAAGGCAGCCAGGGATTTGAATGGCAATTTCCCTAGAAATGCTTGATGGGAGGCTGTTATAACAGTCTTGGGCCCCGGACCTTATGGTGTTTATTCCCTCTATGTAACCCTACTTTTAATTGGGGCATTTTGCCATCGGCCTTCCCATTCTTTTACATTCGTAGGGAGTGATATCCTTCTGTGTTGCATATTTGTGGACCATTCCCCCCTTCCAGGATTTTCCGAAGTGGTAGATTAGTGAATATACTCTCCCTCCTGCGTTCTAACGAGTACAAGGTCAAGTGCGTTCCAAGCGTTCTCAGTAGTTAAGTGCTTGAAACGAACTCATACGTGCAGTAAAAGATCTCTGTACACTCTCTAGATCTGCGATTTTCACACCTGCTTTGGAATGGAGATGTTAATGTACAGCAGTATTCCAGCCTAGAGAGAACAAAGTGGATTTGAAAAAGATCATCATTGGCTTGGCATATCTCGTTTGGAACGTTCTCATATCCATTCCTATCCCTTTTCTTTTGCCGTGCGATCGTGCACTGTTGTGATCCTTGAAAGTGAGGTCCTCCATGCATTACACTCCCAGGTCCCTAACATTATTTTTCCGCTCTATTTGTATGGCCAGAGTCTGTAGCATACTCTTCTAGTTATTATATCCTCCAGTTTTTCCATAAGGAGATATTGGAATTTGTCCCATTGAACATACATATTGTTTAACCGTTGCCCACTTGAAAACTTTGTAATAATCTTCTTGAGTTAACCGGTCCTCGAAGCAGATGACAGCCTCATGCAGAATCCCTAGTATCATCCCGCAAAGGAATAACGGTTGCCTTGTGATGGGTTATATCTCTGTCTATGTCTGATATGAGGATGAGGAATAAGATACTGGCGAGTTCTGTGCCCTTGTTGGAAACAGAGCTCTTCACTATGGCCAGCCTCACTGATTTAACTCTGCTCTGTTGACCACTACTTCTTTGTGTTCGAGTTGTTAAGGAAAGTTGAAGATACCATCTCCCCACTTTCCCGGTTATTTCTTTAGCACGTATTTTATGGGCTATTACGCCATGATCGCATTTTGTCAAATTAGCTTTTGCCAAGTCTGTGTATATTCATCTGCATATCTGATTTTCCCCCTTCCAGTGCATCCAAGGCCATGTCATAGTGATCCAGTAGTTGTGGAGAGGCAGGAGCGAATCGACTGCCCTGAACCCATGTTGCCTGGGCTGGATTAGTGCAGATTTTGGGAATCCCGGAGGTAGATCTGCAATCCGGGGCTTCCACTTAGCACTCTTTCAAAAGATTTTTATGATTTGGGGCGTCAGAGCTATTGGTCTATAGTTCTAAAGCTAATGCTTTGCTAACCGCCCTTTATGGAGTGAGGCTAATATCCGGTTGTTTAAGTGACTGTGGAAATTTCACCCATGTCCAAGCTACCTCCTCCAAAGTGGTGAACTTAGGGCACGCGAGAGGGCTGAGTGCATGGGGCTCATCAAAGAAAACCAGGACCACAGGGCGACCAGCTTCCTCTTTCAGAAGACTCAGTGTTGCGATGCCAGATAGGAAATGAGCTGCAGCATTCTCTGGCATCGGCCCACCGCAGGGAAGCATGGGACGAAGTAGTTCGAGATGTTAGTTCTGAGTTACCTATGTTGTTTTAACTTTCTGGTTGTATTTTTGTGAATGTTTGGCCAATGTATTTTGTCTTTAAATAAAACAGATGTACATGAAATATAGGGGTTGGTAGGAGAAAATTTCTCGAACAGCATTCAGGGAGAACCTTGTAGTTTTCCCTGAAACAAGTTTATACTTTTCTCTGAAGGATGAGTCCCGCTAGGACAGTTCCTAGAGTGGTAAACCTCCCTATATTTAATATATATTATATATATTTGTCGTGCAGAATAGGGCAGGAACTTGCAATCTTGCTTAAAAATAGCGAAGCTCATCTTGCTATATAGACAAGGAAAATTAGTGTATGTAATAAGGAGTTTGCAAAAATCATTCTAATACATTCAGAAAAAAATATGTTACATTGGTGTTTGATTAGTATTAACTTACTTGTAAAATATTTAAAATATATTTAGTTGGTTAGCTAAAAATTAAATTGCTCTTAGTTAAATAAGGTTAGGTAAGTTTTCTAAGATACCTTTTTTGGTGGAAAAATTAAAAATTTTTGCATATAATATATATAGAAATATATATAAATATATATATATATATATATATATAGTATATATATATTATATAATATATGTTATGCATGAAAAGAAGTCGGATGTCCTGGCCCTAAGGGAGACAAAGCTGATGGGGTAGGGAGTTTTCGGTGGGGGGAAATTAATGGGATTAAACCCTGGAGTATCTGAGAGAGTTAGAGCCAAGGAAGGGGGTAGCATAATGTTGAAGATCAGTTATGGAAGTAGAAAAGAAAATATGAATGGTGTAAATTCAAGAAATTATTGGATTAAAAAAAGTAAAGGTAGGATGGAAAAGTGGGTCATAATAAGGCGTGTATGCACATGGAGAAGGAGAGGAAAAAAGAGGAGATATAGAGAATTAGGGTAGATGTTTTAGTGAATGTTATAGGAGCCTTTGAACCAAGTGAGAGAAGTAAATATGTGGTAGCGGATCTGAATGCTAAAGTAGGATGAAACTTTTAGAAGAGGGTGGTGGGTAGGTAAGTTTGGGTTGTCCAGGTGTAAAATGAAAATGGGAGCCCTTTGATTGAACTTTGTATAGAAAGGGGTTTGAGTTATAGGTAAAACATATTTTAAGAAAAAGAGGATAAAATAAGTATACAAGGATAGAGTTATGTAGGACGAAAAACAGTAGTTTGTGGATTATTAATGATAGATAAAAGACTGTTGAGTAGATTCAGGATGTACATGTTTTATTATGAGGGGCCCACAGATATATCACAAATCACTTTCTAGTTGTATCTACAAAACTGAGAGTAAAAGGTAGGATGGGGATAACAAGGAAAATAGAAGCATCAAGGAAAGAGAGGTGAAGGTTTTAAAACTAAAAGAGGAGGCAGTTAGGGTAAGATATAAACAGCTATTGGAGGATAGATGGGCTAAAGAGAGCTTAGGCAATGGGATCGAAAGTAAGGGGTGAGGTTTAAAAATGTAGTTTTGGAGTGTTTCAGCATAAGTTTAGTGGGTTACCATGAAGGTGGTGGACGGGATGGAAGAGGAGCGATTGGTGGGAATGATGATGTACATAGAGTAGTAGGGAGAAAAAGTTAGTCAAATGAGAAGTTTTTTAACAAAGCAGACGTGAATGCACATAGTGACGCGAATCTGGCGAAAAAGAGATGCGATACGGAGAGTTGAGAATCAGAAGTAAACATCTAGCAAATGTTAGTCGATGTTATCAACCCATTTAGTTGAAAAAATAAAAGAGTTTTGGAGAGAGAATTAACAAGTTTAAGGAAGCCAGAACAAAATGGATATGTCAGTTAAAAATAGGAGAGGAGAGTTATTAAAATTGGAGGAAGTTAGAGAGAATTTGGGAAAAGTGTGAGGAAATTTATTTCGAGGAATTGTTAATTAAACGTTGATGAGAGATTGGGAAGCCGTGAAATTTTCCGTGTATAGGGCAAGGAGGACTAACATCTTGTGGTGTGAGGAAGAGCCGTTTGTGAGCGTGGGGGAAGTTCGTGAGGCATAATTAAAATGAAAGGGGGTAAGGCAGCCGGTATGATGGGATTAAAGATAGAAAAGTTAAAAGCAGGTGGGGATGTAGTTTTGGAGTGTGGTGCAATTATTTAATAAAAGATTGAAGAAAGTACTGTACCTAGGGATTGGCCAGAGAGCATGCATAGTTCCTTTGTATAAAGGCAAAGGTGAAAAAAGGAGAATGCAAAAATATAGGGGAA
Source organism: Cherax quadricarinatus (assembly GCF_026875155.1). Lineage (NCBI taxonomy): Eukaryota > Metazoa > Arthropoda > Malacostraca > Decapoda > Parastacidae > Cherax > Cherax quadricarinatus. Next base: position 6,738 of record NW_026497429.1, on the reverse strand, counting down.
TAAGTTCTGTTGAGTATACATGGTAAAGTGTATGTAGAGTTATTTATTGAAAGAATTAAGAGTAAGACGGAGAATAGGATAGCAATAAACAAGGAGGCTTAGGAAAGGTAGGGGGTTGTGGTGGACCAATGGTGTTTTACAGTGAAACACATAAGTGAACAAGTATTTAAATAAGGCTAAAGATGTCTTTGTGGGCATTTATGATTTGGAAAAGGCTTATGAAACAGGGTGGATAGGGGGGCAATGTGGCAGATGTGCAGGTTGTAAATGGTGTAGGAGGGTAGGTTACTGAAAGCAGTGAAGAGTTTTTTTACGAGGATAGTGAGGCTCAAGTTAGAGTATGTAAGAAAGGAGGGAAATTATTTCCAGTAAAAAGTAGGCCCTCAGACAAGGATGTTGTGATGTCACCGTGGGTGTGTTTAATATATTTATAGTGGGGTTGTAAGAGAAGTAAATCGCGAGGGTATGGGCAAGAGGCGTGGAGTTAAAAGATAAGAAATCACACATAAAGTGGGAGTTGTCACAGTTGCTCTTTGCTTGAGACACTGTGCTCATGGGAGATTTCTGAAGAGAAATTGCCAGAGATTGGTTTGATGAATTTTGTAGGTTGCATAAGTAAAAAAAATTAAAAGTGAATACAGGAAAGAGTAAGGTTTTACGATGATAAACAAAAAGATTATGTGATGAAAGATTGGATATCAGATTGGAGGGAAGAGATTGAGAGGTGAATGTATTCCAATAATATTGGGAGTGGACGTGTCAGCGGATGGGTCCTATGAAAGATGAGGTAAATCATAGAATTGATGAGGGGAAAAGGAGTGGAGCACTAGGTAGGAGTCTGTGGAGACAAAGAACTTTGTCCTGGAGGAAAAGAGGGGAATGTATGAGAGTATAGTTTTAAACAAGACCTACGCTCTTATGTATGGGTGGGTGTGAAGCATGGGTGATGAATGTTGCAGCGAGGAGAAGGCTGGAGCAGTGGTGAAGAATGTACATTTCTTGTAGGCCATGAGTGGTGAGAATAACATGCAGAGACAATCGTAGTTTAGAAGTTAGGAGGAAGATTGCGGGATTACCAAAACTGTGTCCAGGAGGGCTGAGGAATGGGTTGTTGAGGTGGTTCGGACATGTAAGAGAATGGAGCTAAACAGAAATGACTTCAAGAGTGTATTCATTCTGTAGTGGAAGAAAAAAAGGCGGGGTAGGGGGTCGGCCTAGGAAAGGTTGGAGGGAGGGGTCAAGGAGTTTTGTGTGCGTAGGGGCTTGGACTTTCCAGCAGGCATGCGTGAGCGTGTTTGAATAGGAGTGAATGGAGACAAATGTTTTTTTAGAAAAAAATACTTGACGTAGCCTTGTTGGAGTTGAATCAAAGTAACATTATGCGGAGGGTTCAGGGAATCACCGGCAGTCCGGACTTGAGTCCTGGAGATGGTCAAGTACAGTGCCTGCACTCTGAAGGAGGTGTTAATGTTGCAGTTTAAAACTGTAGTGTAAAGCACCCTTCTGGCAAAGACGTGATGGAGGTGAATGATGGTGGAAGTTTTTCTTTTTCGGGCCACCCCTGCCTTGGTGGGAATCGGCCAGTGTGATAATAAAAATAAATATGATATAATATAATATATAATATATATATATATATATATATCATATATATATTATATAATATATATATATAAATAGTATAATATGAATATATATATAATATATATCTAATATATGTATATACATATATAATATATATATATATATATATAATATAGATAATATAATATATATATATATATATATATATAATATAATATATATATATAATATATATAAATATATATCTATATATATATATATATATAAATATGAAATATATGCAAAACAACCGACTCTGAAAGAATAGAGAAATTCCAAAGCGCTTTCGTGACTACTCACATTATCATAGTTCCTTGATAATGTGAGTAGTCCACGAAAGCGCTTGAATATTCTCTATTCTTTCAGAGTGGTTGTTTTTGCATATTCTGAAATCACCTTTACTGTGATTTTATTGCATATATATATATATATATAATATATATATATAGTGGTGTGTGTGTGTATATATATATATATATTTATAATGTCGTGCCGAATATGTAAAAACTGGCAATTAGCAAGAACTCATTTAAAAAAAATTAAGTCGCGCTCTAAATTTTTCTCTTATACGTTTAAAGATATATTTTTTTTCATTAGTTAAAGTAAAATTTTTTTTTAATTTTTGCACCAAAAGAATCTTAGAAAACTTACCTAACCTTATTATAAGAAAAACAATTTATTTAGCCTAATCCCAACTAAATATATTTTAGATTTGTTTACAATAATTTTAATACTAAACTAACACAGTGAAATATAATTTTTTTCCCCCCCCCCGTTAGGTCAGAAAATGATCATGGCTAAATTATTGCATACATCAAATTTTTCACTTACTTGTCCTATATGGCCAGATGAGCGTTGCTATTTAAGCAAGATCGAGCAAGTTCTCCCTATTCGGCACGACATATAGACATATATAAAGTATGGCAAAGCAACCACTCTGAAAGAAATGAGAGAAATTCCAAGCGCATTCGTGACTACTCACATTGATCAAGGAAGCTATAAGTTTCCCTTGATAATGTGAGTAGTCACACGAAAGTCGCTTGGAATTTTCTCTATTCTTTCAGAGTGGTTGTTTTGCATATTTTGAAATCACCTGTTACTGTGATCTTATTGCATATATGTATATATTATATATAATAGTATATAATATATATATATATATATATATATATATTTTTATATATATATATATATATATATAAATATATATATATATATAAATATTTATATATATATAGTGGGTAGCGGATGTTTGATCAATGTTTTACATTGAAGCATTTGTGTGAACAGTATTTAGATAAAGGTATGGAAGTTTTTTTGCATTATATTGGATTATAGAAAAGGCCATATGATAGAGTGGATATGGGACGGTGTGGCAGATGTTGCTAGTTTTGGAATAAAGGTGGTAAGTTACTAAATGCTGTATAAGTTTTTTATGGAGGATAGGTGAGGCTCAGGTTAGGGTGTGTAGGAAGAGAGGGAGAATACTTTCCCGGTAAAAAGTAGTCTTAGACAAGGATGTTGTAATGTCACCATGGTTGTTATTAATATATTTAAAGATGGGTTGTAAAAGAAGTAAATTGCTAGAGTGTTCCGGGAGAGGGGTGGGATTAAATTATGGGAATCAAAACAACAAAATGGTAAGTGACACAGTTTATTTTTTTGCTGATGAATACTGTGCTTATGGAGATTCTAAAAGAAAAATTGGCAAAGGTTAGTGGACGAATTTGAGAAGGGGTGTTTGTAAAGGTAGAAAGCTGAAAGTGAACATACAAAAGAGTAAGGAGGGTGAGGGTAATCATATGATTTTAGATAAAAAAAAAAAATTGATAACAAATTGGGGAGGAGGAGTAATGGGAAGAAGTGAATGTTTTCCCAGTATATTTTGGATGTTGACGTGTCCGGCGGCTGGATTTATGAAGGTTGAAGGTTAAATCATAGAATTGATGAAGGAAAAAAAGTGTGAGTGGGAGCATTGAGTGTATATGTGGAGGGCAAAAAAGTTATCTATGGGAGGCCAAAGAAGGAATGTGTGAAAGTGTAGTAGTACCGACAACACTCTTATTATGGGTGTGAAGCTTGCAGGTTGTAAATGCTGGCAGCGAGGAGGTGGTTGGAGGCAGTGGAGAGTCCTGTCTAAGGCAATGTGTAGGGTAAACATTAATGCTGAAAATTCGGAGTGTGGGAATTAGGAGAAGGTGTGGAAAAAAAAAGTTAATAAAAGTATTAGTCAAAGGGCTGAAGAGGTTTTGTTGATGTGTTTGGGTCCATTTAGAGAGAATGGTCAAAGTAAATGACATGTGAGAGCGTAATATAAAAATCTGCAAGATGAAGGAAGCGGGGTAGGGGTCCGTCCTCGAAAAATTGGAGGGAGGGTGGAAAGGAGGTGTTTGGTAGGCGAGAGGGTTTTTGGATTTCCAGCAACGAGCGTGACGTGTTTAGATAGGAGTGAATGGAGACAAATGGGGTATATGGGACCTGACGATCTGTTGAGTGAGTGAGCAGGGTAATATTTAGTGAAGGGATGTCAGGGAAACCGGTTAATTTTCATATAGTCCGGACTTGAGTCCTGGAAATGGGAAGTACAATGCCCTCACTCTAAAGGAGGGGTTTTTGGAAGTGTTTTGTGAGTGAATGTGAAAGTGTTGAATGATGATGTGATAAGTAATATTCATTTTGGGGATTTTTCTTGGGGGTCTTTGGGGCACCCTGCCTTCGGGGTGGTAGACGGCCGACTTGTTGAAAAGTTAGGCCCCCAGTGAGCTCCAGTAGTTAATAAAAAGGATTCCACTCACCAACTTCGGTGTCTTCCATCCATTTTACCTCTGAAGACGTCCACGGGCCCAGGAAGGTGGATTCGTTTTTTTCTTTTGTCTTCGTAGCAGGTCGTATGAGCTCTGGGTCGGTCCACAGCAACTCTACCGAGCAATACACTTATCATCAAAATCAGAAAGATGCCCAGTAATTCAGAGAGAGAGAAAAAAAGTGTTCGAAAATCTAGGGTTATAATCCTCTCCAAAGCAATAATTTTATCGACGATAGTGAAGTTTTAATAATATCAAACGGAACAAATGTTCATTAAGGTGATTAAAAGTCAGAACATGTATTAATTTGTTAGAATTACCGAGAATATGTTAGGGTAAAAGGATACAAGTGCAAACATTATTCACATTATTTTGCATTTATTTCTTTTACCTAAGATTCTGAACCTAATTATCAGTGTAAGTATTTACTGACAGTATTAAGCGTGCACTTAGGGCCCCCTGTTACTGAGGATGGGGGCCCCCTAATTGTTAACTAATTGCTTCTTAATCCATCGTATCACCCAGCCAACAGCTTGAATGATCGTGTTAGCATAGGAGTGAGTGGAGGTAAGTGGTTTTTTATAATACTTGACTGCTGTAGTAAGTGAGAGTAAGGTAACGTTTTTAAATGAAAAAAGTATGATATAACAAAGAAACGTTAGGATGATTGTAAAGGAAATCATGGAAACCGGTTAGCCCGGAACTTTGGATCCTGGAGTGGCGTGAGAGCCAGTGAGGCTAAACAACTCAAAGATGGGGGTGAGATTATGCTGCAAATCGGAGGAAATTCACCTGAGCTGTGATCCAGCAAGCTTTTAAGAAAACTAGTGACTGAATGATGGAGAAAAAGTTTCTTCCTTTTACGATGGTAGACGGCCAATGTGTTAAAAAATAATAAATAACTTTTTTTCAACTTGAAATCAGAGTGCATCTTTGGTTGAGTTTTTCAATCTTCACAAGTGAATTGTGATAAATTAGACACATGTGCCACTCTTTGGGTATCTTTATTGTGGAAACGTTTTCGCCACACAGTTGGCTTCATCGTCCGTACGTGCGGACTGATGAAGCCACGTGTGGCGAAACGGTTTCCACTAAAAAGATACCCGAGGTTGCACATGTGTCTAATTTATCAACATTCGGTTCACTGAACCATTCATCTACAAACAAGTGATTGTCAACAACAACACTCTCTCAGTTGCAAGTGGAAGATGTGTTGTTGGGGATAGCCAGATTAGGTACATGGATAGGGCATTATGCTTGAAGGATAGAGTAGAGGCAGAGAAATTTTGCTTTCCCCGGGGCTGGGATGAAGGATATTGTTAGCCTCTGGATGACATCATGAGAGGTAATGGGAGCAATCCTATTATCTGTCTCATGCTGAAGGGAACGATTTTTGGCAGACGTAGGAGTGAGGACCTGATTAGCAGGTATAGGTCAGCAATAGAGGAAATTTGGAGGGAAAGGGGGGGAAACCTGTCATATGTGGCATTTTGCCAAGGAGAGGAGTTGGAAAAAATGGGAATCCAGAGCAATTGGTGTCAATTGCTGGCTGGACAAATACTGAAGGAAAATGCAGTAACATCATTGACAAAATGGACCTCTTCTATGGCAGAAAATGACATGTATGTCAGGGGTGGGTTCACTTACTAGAGTGTGGGGTGGGACACTGGCCAACGCAGTGGAGGGAGCTGTTAGGTCTTTAAAACTAGGAATAGTTAGTGGTATGGGTTTTTGCGGGGAAAACTGTGAAGTCTCAGGGGAGTAAATAAGAGTACTAGGAGAACTATAATAGGCAAAATGAGGTGGATATTGGAAAGCCAGTGGGACTATTGACAAGGACAGTAACAGTTTAGTGGAATAACAGAAAGGAGCAGGGAAAGGTAAAGAGAAAAGGAGGGTCCTTAACTATATATTTTCACAAATAGTCGCAGTGCTAGGAATAAGATGGACGAGTTGAGACTAGTTGCTAGTGCAGGTAACATAGATTATTTGCCATTACTGAGACGTGGTTTAATTCAAAAAGTCGGGACATGCCTGCAGAATGTCACCATTCAGGGGTTTTAAATTGTTCCAAGTAGATAGAAGCATCGGAAGGGGGGGTGGGGTGGCATTGTATGTCCGAGATCGCTTGAACTGTTCATAAAAACGGGTATTAAGTCTGAAGTAACACATACAGAGTCCCCGTTTGGATAAATTTTCAGGGGGCAATGAAAAATTAACTTAGGTGTGATATCCGTCCCCCCCAAAATTTTGATAGGGACCCGGGGAGACTACTATGGGAGGAAAATTTTAGGGGCCACAAGGCACGAAT
>NW_026497428.1:0-55898 GCF_026875155.1 Cherax quadricarinatus | reverse complement strand
TTTAGGGTTAAAACAATCTGATGTATTAATAAATTAATAAAAGCTTAAATTTGTAGCTTGTCATCAGATGAAACCACAATTTGTAAATCCCTCAAAGTATTCGCACTAGAAAATTCTTTAGTTTCACTATCTCTTTTGAATGTCGAAATTATGTTTAGTTTTTCCTTAACAAGACATTATGTTTCTGTCCAAAAGGTCTCAAGCTGCTTTTTTTTTTTTTTCAGGAAGTCATTCTGGCATTTTTGGCCCAAGAAGATCACTGATTGCAAAATACATTATGCCAGGAAAATTCAAAATGTGCCCAGAAAAATTAAATCATAGAACTACATCATAAACAATACAGGTAAGCACACAGCCACAGATCTATGTCAGAAACAGTTTAGGGGTTAAAACAATCTGAGAAGAGAGAGACCTAGGAGTTATCAATGACTAAAAATTGTAACCAGATGATCACATGAGTGAAACACTAACCAACTACAAAATAACACTTAGATTCATAATAAAAAAAATGCTGAAAAAGCTTTTCACAACACAAGTTCAACAAAACTAGGAATATGTAGCAGTGGTATAGTGTACACTTTTTTTTTTTTTCAACAAGTCGGCCGTCTCCCACCGAGGCAGGGTGACCCAAAAAGAAAGAAAATTCCCCAAAAGAAAATACTTTTCATCATCATTCAACACTTTCACCTCACTCACACATAATCACTGTTTTTGCAGAGGTGCCCAGAATACAACAGTTCAGAAGTACGTACATATGTATAAACATACACTATATCCCTCCAAACTGCCAATATCCCAAACCCCTCCTTTAAAGTGCAGGCATTGTACGTCTCATTTCCAGGACTCAAGTCCAGTTACATAAAATAACCGGTTTCCCTGAATCCCTTCACTAAATATTACCCTGCTCACACTCCAACAGCTCGTCAGGCCCCAAATACCATTTGTCTCCATTCACTCCAATCTAACATGCTCACGCATGCTTGCTGGAAGTCAAAACCCCTCGCCCACAACACCTCCTTTACCGCCCTCCCTCCAACCTTTTTGAGGACGACCAATAACCTGCCTTCCTTCCCCTACAGGTTTATACGCTCTCCATGTCATTCTACTTTGATCCATTCTCTCTAAATGACCAAACTATCTCAACAAACCCTCTTCAGCCCTCTGACTAATACAGTGGACCCCCGCTTTACGATCACCTCCCAATGCGACCAATTATGTAAGTGTATTTATGTAAGTGCGTTTGTATGTGTATGTTTGGGGGTCTGAAATGGACTAATCTAATTCACAATATTCCTTATGGGAACAAATTCGGTCAGTACTGGCACCTGAGCATACTTCTGGAATGGAAAAATATCGTAAACCGGGAGCTGTGACTCGACCCCTGCAACCACAAATGGGTGAGTACATTGCCCTTAGACAGGACATCTCCACTGCCTCCAACTGCCTCCTCGCAGCAGCATTTACAACCCAAGCTTCACACCCATATAAGAGTGTTGGTACTACTATACTTTCATACATTCCCTTCTTTGCCTCCATAGATAACATTTTTTGCCTCCACATATACCTCAATGCACCACTCACCTTTTTTCCTTCATCAATTCTAATGATTAACCTCATCCTTCAAAAATCCGGAGGCTTTATATAGTTCCGCCGTCAATTCCCCCCGACCGTCCACTCCAAAATATTCTGAAAAACCATTCACTTTCTTTTCCATTACTCCTCCCCAATTTGATATCCAATTTTCTTTAATCTAAAATATTGATAACCTCAATCACCTTACTCTTTTCTATGTTTTACACTTTCAACTTTTTAACCTTTTACACACACTCTCCCAAAATTCGTCCCACAACCTTTGCAAATTTTTTCCTTGAGATCTCCCCATAAGCACAACACAACAAAAAGTAACTGTGTCAACTTCCCATTTTTGTAATTTAACCCCTTTGGACTGTCGCAACCAACCCCCAATTCCTGGAGGTGGTCCTGCGGGTGGTCCGCAAAATTTAAAAAAAAAAAATTATTTTTTTTTACGAAAATGATAGAGAATCTTTACCCGATTGTAAGGACAACCAAAAAAAAAAAAACGAAATTTGAGGAAAACTGAATGGAATATAAGGTCTCCGCGAAGTTATCGACCACGGCACGATATATTATAAATCAGCATTTCGCCCACATATTGAAGCCCTATTTTCGGCCTAATTCCGTTGTTTCCAGTCCGACCAAACCTCATAGCTATTTCTTAGAACCTCCATTTTTTTTCTATCGATTGAGTACAAGAAACTGCCATTTACCGATTTCCAACTACTCAATAATGTGGTCAGAAACTTGCAATTTTGGCCAATTTCACGAAATTAAAAAATATGACAATTTTCAGGTTAACCTGAGGTTAAATCCGGGATCAACTCCCCCGCCGGGCCCGGTCCACGACCAGATGGCCTCCCCGATGGATCAGGGCCTGATCAACTAGGCTGTTTAACTGCGCCGCCAACGCAGTCCCCGACGTACGGCCACAGCCCGGCTGATTCCGGCACCGACATTAGGTATCTTGTCCAGCTCTCCTCTTGGAAGGCACCAGGGGTTTATTGGGGCAATTCCCCCTAATGCCTTGAAATGGGAGGCTGTTGAAACAGTTTTTTGGGCCCCAGGACACTATGGTTTTTCTCTTAGTGTACCATGGACCGCCCTACTTTTTTTATTGGCGGCATTTTGCAAATCGCCTGCCCAGTCCCTTTTTACTTTTCGAAGGGAGTGAATTTCGTTGTGCAGATTTGGGACCATTCCTTCCAGATTTTTTCCAGTGTAGATTATGATATATCTCTCCCCTCCTGCGTTTTCCCAACGATACAGTCAGTTGCTTTCCAAGCGTTTCCCAGGAATTTTAAGGGCTTGACAGAACTTAATACGTGCAGAAAAGGCATTCTCTTGTTAACACCTTCTCTAATCGCATTTCACCTGCTTTTGTATGAGATGTTAATGTACAGCAGTATCCAGCCTAGAGAGAACAAGTGATTTTGGAAAAAGGAACATCCAATGGGCTTTTGGCAAATCTCTCGTTTTTTGAAAGTTCCCTCATTATCCATCCTATCATTTTTCTTTGCAGTGCCGATCGTGGCAACTTGGAGTGTGATCCTTGAAAAGTGAGATCCTCAACATTACTACCTCCCAGGTCCCTTACATTATTTTTCCGCTCTATTGTAAAGGCCGGAGTCAGTATTTAATACTCTGGTTCTAGTATTATCTCCCTCCAGGTAGTAGTTGGTAGACAAGCAACCACCCAGGGAAAGTACTACCGTCCTGCCAGAAAATACTGTGGAAACACGAAACCTGGTAAACTGTTTTTTGTAAGATGGTAAGGATTGCTTGGTTTTCTTTTTAATTCTCATAAACACCGCTAGATACAGGGATATCTTGCTACTCCTACTTTACACTTTGGGTCACACTTCACAGACACGCACATGCATATACAAGTGGAAACACCCCGGAGGCATACCGTGGCATCACATAAACGATTAATCCGCATACCGCTTGCTTTTTAATCGCAAAAATTTTGCCTCGCATACCGCTTAAAAACCCGCTCACCGCTGTTCGTCCGAGACGCGTCCAATGTGCGCCCTCAGCCAGCCTCACATGTGCCGCCCGTGCCATTGTTTACCAGCCAGCCTCCGCGGTAACATCCAAGCATACAATCGGAATATTTCGTATTATTACAGTGTTTTCGGTGCTTTATCTGGAAAAATAAGTGACCATGGGCCCCAAGAAAGCTTCTAGTGCCAACCCTACAGCAATAGGGTGAGAATTCCAATAGAGATGAAGAAAGAGATCATTGATAAGTATGAAAGTGGAGTGCGTATCGCCGACCTGGCAGGTTGTACAAGAAACCCCAATCAACCATCGCTACTATTGTGGGCACCAGAAAGGCAATCAAGGAAGCTGTTCTTGCCAAGGTTTAACTGTGTTTTCGAAACAAAGATCGCAAGTGATGGAAGATGTTGAGAGACTCTTATTGGTGTGGATAAATGAAAAACAGCTAGCAGGAGATAGCGTCTCTCAAGCGATCATAAGCGAAAAGGCTAGGAAGTTGCATGAGGATTTAATTAAAAAAATGCCTGCAACTAGTGCTGATGTGAGTGAATTTAAGGCCAGCAAAGGTTGGTTTGAGAGATTTAAGAAGCGTAGTGGCATACATAGTGTGATAAGGCATGGTGAGGCTGCCAGTTCGGACCACAAAGCAGCTGAAAAATATGTGCAGGAATTCAAGAAGTACATAGACAGTGAAGGACTGAAACCTGAACAAGTGTTTAATTGTGATGAAACAGGCCTGTTTTGGAAGAAAATGCCAAGCAGGACCTACATTACTCAGGAGGAAAAGGCACTCCCAGGACATAAGCCTATGAAAGACAGGCTTACTTTGTTGATGTGTTCCAATGCTACTGGTGATTGCAAAGTTAAGCTTTATTAGTGTATCACTCTGAAACTCCCAGACCCTTCAGGCAAAAAAAATGTCCTCAAGGAGAATTTGTGTGTGCTGTGGAGGGCAAACAGTAAGGCATGGGTCACTAGGGACTTTTTCTATGACTGGTTACACCATGCATTTGCCCCCAATGTGAAAGATTACCTAACTGAAAAAAAAAAAAAACTAAGTGCCCTCCTGGAGGTTTAGACAAATGCCCCTGGTCATCCTACAGACTTGGCAAGGAGCGCCTTTTTATGGGGACATGAAATTCAATTAACATCAAATTTATTGCCTCCTAATACCACCTCCTCACCTGCAGCCCCATGGACCACAGCAATTTTTGCAAACTTTCCAAAAAACTGTACACAAAAGCACTGTTTGAAGGTGCTTTGTAGAGACCTCGAAACTCAACTGACTCTTAAGAGAGTATTTGGAAGAGAAGCACATTTAATATCTCAATTGTGTAAACCCTTATAGGTAAGCTTGGGAGGGAGTGACTGAAGAAAGACCTAGACCTCTGCTGGAAGGAAACGTGGCCAAGAATGTGTAGACAAATGTTTTTTGAAGTTTTGAGGCTAACCTGAGAGATTATGCCAGTTTTGAGAATCCATTGTGCCATATCTGGGAAAAAGTCCTTGGGGAGGATTGGTTGAAGAGTTGGTGAGGAGGACAATGAAGAACTAACCACTGAAGAGCTGTATAGATCAAACTTCGAACAACAAGAGGCACAGACCTGAGAAACTGGTATTCAGATGGAGGGGAAAGAAGAAAAATTGAAAAGAATTTCCTACTACAGAGATTAAGGAAATCTGTGCAAATGTTGGGCTAGAAAGTGCAAACCCTTAAAATGGATGAGAATCACCTCACGACAGCTATATGCCAAGCCGTGTTTGCAACCTGTACACTGACAATGTTTTGTAAACCACTTTAGGGAAGTCATAAAAGGAACGGAGGTACAGGCCACTATGGACCAGATATTGTGCGAAAGAAGACCATGACCTCTGAAAGCTGTCCCTAGTGGCATTAAAAGAAGAAGGAAGTTAAACCCCCAAAAAGTACTCGACACCTCAAGTCTTTAAATGGAATGATTCCCCTTCTAAACACTAACCCTCTCTCTCCCCTCCTCCCCATCCAATGCAAATCATCACCAGATCTTCAATAAAAGTAAGTTGTCATGTAAGTGGGCAATGGCCTTTTTTTCAGTTTTGTGTGTATTAAAAATACATTTCATGATGTAAAATTATTTTTTTTCGATACTTTTGGAGTGTCCTGCACGATTAAATTGAATTTCCATTAATTCTCTTATGGGAAAATTCATTCGCATACCGATTATTTCGCATACCAAATGACCCCTCTGCCACGGATTAAAATTCGGTATGCGGGGGGTCCACTGTCTTCCCATTTCCTCCAGACTCAAGGTCCAAACTAGATGAAAAAATAACCGGTTTCCCCTGAATCCACTTCACTAAATATAATTACCCTGCTCACACTCCAACAGATCGTCAGTCCCAAGTAATCATTCGTCTCCATTCACTCCTATCTAACACGCTCATGCACGCTAACTTTACTGAAGATTTCCTGGGCGGATGGGACGACAGGAGATAGGAATGAAGGTGTACACTATGTTGGAAGGAGAATCTCCTTCCAATAGGAACTTCAGGTACCAAAGTCCCCTTATCTGTGTTTTACTTCCCCCTACTTTGTTTTATTTAAAGACACTGGGAACAACTTGAGAGTCACTGGACCCCCTGTTTGCAACAAAATTTCTGTCCAGAGAGCACTGTCCCTGGCGTTTCATTAAGAATTGTCTGAAGTGGGGACAACCCGTCATTGTACTTTTGCCAATATGGCCCTGCAACCAGCTCTTGTCAGGGTGACCTCATCCTTAAATTGTTTGCTTTTCATCCAACTTTGTGCAAAGTCCCTGTATCTTTGAAGAAGGCTCCCTCCTCTGCAGCAAATTTTCCCTGAGCCTGTGATCTCTTGCTGTGCAAGATGAAGCCTTGCAGCTCTTCCCTGGTGGGACCTCCACCACTCTTCCAACATCCTCGCCACACAACCTCCAACCCCAGGGACTTTCTCAATGCCACAATAGATTCCACAACTGGCATAGGCTCTTTAGGGTCAGCCCCAAACCCTTCAAAATCCCTCCAATTTTCTCCAAGCAGATTCAAAGTTCTGCAAGTCACTCCTTCCCAAGCCTTACCTATAAGGTTTATGCAAGTGAGGATACTGAAGTGATCTTTCCAGAACTCTCTTAGGGTCAATTCAGTGTCTGAGGTCACCTCAAAGCACTTTTGAAACACTGCTTTGGTGTACAGATTTTTGAAGTTTGAAATGACCAGCTGGTCCATGGGCTGGACGAGAGTTGTATTAGGGGCAAGAACTTCACCGTGATGAAACTAAACTCCTCCACCATTTGCTCTTCCAAGTCTGGAGGATGAGCAGGAGCATTGTCCATTACCAGGAGGCACTTGAGTGGCAATTTATTTTCCAGGAGGTATTTCTTCACACTGGGGCTAAACACTTCATTAAACCAGTCTAGGAAAATTCCCCTTGTGACCCATGCCTTCCACATCACACACAAATTACTCTTGGCAACGCTGTTTTTCTTGAACACACTGGGATTTTCAGAGTGATACACCAGTAAAGGCTTCACTTTGCAATCCCCACTAGCATTACTACAAAATGTGAGAGCAAGCCTATCCTTCATAGGCTTGTGTCCTGGGAGTGCCATTTCCTCCTGCGTAATGTAGGTCCTCTTTGGCATTTTCTTCCAAAAGAGGCCTGTTTCGTCACAAACACTTGTTGGCGTTTGAATTCTCCAGTGTCTACACACTCCTTAAACTCCTGTACAAACTTCTCAGTTGCTTTTTTGTCAGAACTGGCAGCCTCACCATGCCTTATCACACTGTGAATGCCGCGAAGCTTCTTAAATCTCTCAAACCAACCTTTGCTGGCCTTAAAATCACAAGCATCACCACTCGTTGCAGGCATTTTCTTTATGAGATCATCATGCAACTGCCTTGCCTTGTCACCCTACATTAAGACTACAAATATTTTAAGGTAAGTAATGTGTGTAGTGTACATGCATTTTATCGCTCTAGGGAGCTTTAAGCATCGTAGTATAGTACGTGTGGGTGGGGTGGCCAGGAGGGCTACCACACCTGACTTCTTAGAGTAAATACTACTCACCTTCTGCCCTACATTAAGACTACAAATATTTTGAGATAAATAATGAGTGTACTGTGTATTTTACTTCTTAATGCCTAGTTCTACTGCTAACTTAATATATGCTAGTGTAAACTTATCTGGCATTTATAAATGGAAAATATGGAGTTCTGTTTTCCGGCAGTAGCCTGGAACCTAACCTGCCGAATAAGTGGGGCCCTACTGTATTAGTGTCAGAACAGATTGGTTATGATATGACAAGAACTACTCTAAATTGTAATTATCAGAACATAAAAATGAGAAAAAAGGTATATCGGCAACATTTCTGCCCGTTTACGGGTTAAACACTTTCAGTGTTGACCATTACTGCTGCTTCTTAACTCATGCTTATAAAAAACTATTTTAAATTTTTGTACAACCTTGCATGAGACTCATCATCAATTTCAATACATGAAAATGTTTATCATTTCTAACATATAAATAACAACATTGATTAAACTCCCTCCTTATGTATCCCAAGGTAAAGCAACTTTAATGAAGATCCCAATAACACCATAGTCCTAAGGTCTGCTGTACTCCACATCACACCAAGATGTCATTCTTCTTACGTCTCTTCGCTTTCATTATCACCTGCAAAGCAATAAGTATCATGTAAAAGCTACAGGCTTTATTTATAAATCTTACAGGCAGTTAATCAATATGTCCAAAGTCTCCTGCCTCAGAATTACATTCATAGGAGGGAGGGCAGTTAGCTATACCCACAGGGTTCATACAGCACCTACAGGAATGGAAACCAATCAGGTATAATTCAGTGATGATCAAGAGCTCTTCAACTCAAGCAATCTTTGAGCACTACTGCTTCACAAAAATATAATCACATCCATATATAAAAATACAAAACCACATCCAACCCATTACCAAAAATAAGTGTCCAAAACAGTTGGAATCCTCTCCAAGATACATTATGTATCTCGTACAGCACTGTTTACACTTATAGTATACCACACACTAATCTACCCCTAGCTCACCAAAGCTATTTGTGCCTGGGGATCCACAACAGCAAATCACCTCAAGCCAATAAATCAACAAAAGGCCGCAGTACAAACAATAACTCGGTCCATTGCTCGACACATATGTATATTAATATGTAAAACAATTCTTTTAACCATAAACATGTGAAAAACTAGTCTTATTCTCATTACCTGTATTCATAATCCAACCCTGATTAAACACTGTTTGCTTGTTCTTGTAATTCCTAAATTTATTGTTTATGAACCCTTTATGTTCATATATAAAAGCAATTAATTAGTTACTGCCACTGTAGTCTTAACTTAGGCATAAGTTTGCCCAAAATGCTCTGCATATAACTATGGGTTATCTACATGCACAGCTAAATGTCACCCATCTCTGTACAAGCATTGTACTGTGCTGAAATAAAATAAAATTTTCCTTATTTTTCTTATTTTTTAACAAATGACCGTATCCAACCGAGGCAGAGTGACCTAAAAAGAAACAGTAAAGTATAATATATAAAAATAAATATATATATACAGGTTGTGCAATTTTGGTTTACATAACAACAATCTTCTTGCCGAATAAGGCAAGCGAAAATTTGTGTATGCAATAATTTCGCAAAAATCATTCTGAGCATAATGAAAGAAAATATTTCATTGTGTTTGTTTATTAAATTATTGTAAACTTATCTAAAATATATATAGTTGGATTAGGCTAAATTAAATCGTGCTTGTTATAATAAGGTTAGCACCACCTTCTCCTAGCCAGAGACTTCAACATTAACAGTGAGTAACTGATTTCATCAACAATATGAACACACTACTCATACCAGCAATAACAAAACCAACCAGGCTGAGACAAATACAACCATAATTGACCATATGCAGTGGACCCTCTAGTTTCGGCAGCATCGACTTTCGTGAAATTCGACTTTCGGCAAGTTTTTTGGGGCAAAATTTGGCCTCGAGTATCGTGATTAGACTCATGATTCGGCGACCGTCCACCCATCACCACGCACACAAAGCCAGTCTCCCACGCCATTCACGCTCAGTGTGCCATTGTTTACCAACATGTGACCATCACCCCGCGGGTTCATATGTAATAATCCATTTTTTTTGTGATTGCAACTGCTAAATAAGTCACCATGGGCCCAAGGAAAGCTAATGCAAGCCCTTTCATAAAGAAAGTGAGGAACACGATCGAATTCAAGAAGGAAATCATTGAAAAATATGAGAGTGGAGTGCGTGTTACAGAGCTTGCCAGGATGTATGGCAAACCCCATTCAACCATCACTTCGATCGTGGCGAAAGGAAAGGAAGTAAAGTGTGCTGTTGTTGCAAAAGAGGTGGATATGCTGACAAAAAGGAGATCACAAATCCTCGAAGAAGTGGAGAGGTTATTGTTGGTGTGGATTACCAAAAAACAGTTAGCAGGAGATAGTGTTACGCAGTCGGTAACATGTGAAAAGGCAAGGCAGTTGAATGACGATCTCGTAAAGAAAATGCCTGCAACAAGTGGCAATGCTTGTGATTTTAAGGCCAGCAAAGGTTGGTTTGAGAGATTTAAGAAGCGTAGTGGCAAAATTTAAAAGGGGAGCTTGGGTCACCCTGCCTCGGTGGGGATAGGGTCTGGACTTGTTGAAAAAAAAAAAAAAAAAAATTTCAGCTGCTTTGTGGTATGAACTGGGCTAGCCTCACCATGCCTAATCACACTTGTTTGCCACTTACAATTCTTAAATCTTTCAACCAACCTTTGCTGGACTTAAATTCACTCACATCACCACTGGTTGCACGGAATTTCTTTACCAAATCGTCATGCAACTGCCTTAGGGGGGGGCCTTTTTTCACAAATGATCGCTTGAGAGATGCTATCTCCTGCTATCTGTTTTATTTATCCACACCAAATCTCTCAAACATTTTCACACTAACACTTGCGGTTGCTGTTTCGTAATCACAGTACACCTTTTGCAAGAAACAGCTTCCTTGATTGCCGTTTTCCTGCCTCACTATAGTAGAGTGGTGATGTGGGTTTACTATACAAACCTGGACCAGACTCCAATACACGCACTCCACTTTCATATTTTGAATTATTCTTCATTTCAGTGTCATTAGGCACCCTTGGTCTTGAAGGGTTGGCACTAGAAGCTTTCTTGGGGTCCAATGGTGACTTATTTTACAGAAAAAAGCACAAAAACAGTGATAATATGGATAATATGGAATGATACCGAATGTATCCTTAGATGCACCACACATCTGGCTGGCTTGTAAACACTGGTTACACCGGGTGAAGTTCATGGTCACACATGGTCACGTTCTCGTACGAATCATATCGCAATACGGAGTTTTGTAACGGGAACTGATGCAAATTTTGGCGATATAATGACGGTTTACCGAGATTTATCGGATACCGATAGCATCGCGGAACCCGCGGGTCCACTGTACCTGACCGTTGTTTAGTTTAATATCTTTATTATGTACCCCATACCCATCCTGTGGGCAGTAGTCACACCATACCCATCCTGTGGGTGGTAGTCAAAAGATTAGAGGTACATAATTGGTCCAGGGACTTGGATCCAAAGTTTGATAGTGCGCAAGTTACAAGGTAATGACAAGTTACAATGGTAATAATGAGCTCCAGGTAGAGCTAGTCACACTCATGACTAATTACAAAGGTAATGAATCATAAACACATTAATACATGGTTACAATCATGAACAAATTACAGAGTTAATGGAGCAATTATAAAACATTCTAGGGAATGCATGCATTGCCCAACAACAGATGTTGCCAGGTGCTGTCCCTCCTCGGCAAGGACAGCCACTGCAAACAGCAGCAGGTTGTGCCAGGAACTACTGCTTGCAGGAGCACACATCAACCATTTCCAAGAGGTTTCCAGCTGGACTGGACTGGACTGAGATTTTTACGTTGGACCTGCATGCAGCGGCCAGTTACAGCCTGGTGATTGGCCCTGATCCACCACGAGGCCTGGTCATAGACTGGGCTGGGTTTGCCAGGGGCATTGACCCCCAGAAACATCCTCCATGCGTACAGCTGACCATCTGATAACTGTTACGTTCCTGAGACAGTGTATAATAAAAAAATGCGTGTATGGCTGAACTGCAGAGACAGATAGTCAAAATAGGGTTATGTACATTATATCCCAAAAAAAGCCAAACAAATTTTTTATGGGTCTCCAATTGTGTGAAAAAATACGATAATATATTTGTAGATCATGTGGTCATGCAAAGTCTGTCAAAGATGCTGCAACCACAATCTGTAGCAGGAAGGAGGTATCTTTTTCCCTTTGGCTGTACTACTCATCTGCAATGATGTGGGGGTTACAAAGGTGTGAGTTTAAAGTTGGTTATTATAAATGAGGGGAACTGGAGGGTGTTAGTGTTGGGGTTGGTGTACAGAAAAAGGGTTAATGCATTGGGGCAGAGGGTTTGGAGTGAGGGTAAGGGGACAAAGGGATGGGGAATTGGGGGGGAAAACTGTTGTGTGAGGTGACAACAAAAAACAGCGAGGGGTGGGAACTGGAGACTGTGTTGGGAGATGGAGGATGATGGGTAGGGGGAGGGGTTTGAGAGTGGAAAAAACTGGATAAACAACGGCAGTGATGATGACGGACTGGGTGAGTGGCAGTGTCAGTGGTCTGATGTTGTGATGGGAGACTAGGAGTGTGTGTGTATGTGCGTAGGTGTGGGCTGTAATTGGGTGGTGGGGTTACTATGTGATTGGTGTATTAGATGGCATGTTAGCATATGAAGGCTGTGGGAAAGCATGCATAAGGTTTTGTATGCAAGGGCCTGTATGAGTTAGTTGTGGGGAGTGATACAAGTGGAAAGTATGGATATGTGTGGGTTGAGGTCAAATGTGGGCTTGAAGCTTTGGGGGGGGAATGATGTGGGTGTGAAAGGTGTGATTGTCAGTGGCCCGTTGTGGTTAGTGAATGGGAGATGTTGTGACTAGGGTGGGCGAGTGGCTGGAGGTACAATGATTAGTAGTTTGGGAGCTTGGTGGGGGAGGTTAGAGAAGGGAAACTGTGGGAGATGGGTTGAAGGCAAGGGACTGCAGTGGGATACCCACAGCGAGGCTCAAGGTACCTTCACGTGCGTTTATACTATACCTAGTGCTACATTCATTACAGACAGTCCCATACATCAGTTTAGTACACCTTGGCTCACACCTTCTGGTCATTCAACCTTTCCCTTCCCCTTCCCCATGGCCACATGTTCTACTGCACACCAAGCAACCTTGCCATATGCCAAAACCCACACCCATTTACTGCCAACAACCACCACCCATACCACCTGCCCCCTATAATTTCCCCAAGGCCAGATGCCTTCAACACATACCATGCCTCTAACCAAGTCCTCCTTATCCCACCACACTTACCCATCCGTGTAAATTCTACCACAGTACATGCTTCACCCATCCATGCCTCCAACCCATCTGCTCCTCCCATTACCACCTGCCCCTATTAAAGCATAGATAAGGTATAGTAGTAGGTTGGTAGACTGGCAACCACCCAGGGAGGGGAGGTACTACGTCATGCCATTGAGTGTATAACGAAAGCCTGTGATTGTTTTACATGATGGTAGGATTGCTGATGTCTTTTGTTCTGTCTCATAATTAAGCAAGCTTACAGGCAATGTCTTGAGACTTCTTCTTACACTTAGGTCACACTACACATACATAGTACACATTTATTTATACACACTCATCTGAGTTTTCTTTGTTTTTATCTTAATAGTTCTTGGTCTTTAATTTTCCTTTTTATCCATGGGTATAAGTGAATAGAATCTTTCCTTCGTAAGCCATGCGTGTTGTAAAATCAACTAAAATGCCGGGAACAATGGGCCTAGTAACCCCTTTTCTGTAAAGATTCTAAAAAAGAATAAAAGAAAATTGTTCAAGTGGAGTCTGAATGTGCATGGATGTTTGTGCAGATGATAAGAAAGAGATGATTGTGGATGTTATGGTATCGAGAAGGAAGCTGGATGTCCTGGCTTTAAGTAAACAAAGCTGAAGGGGGTGGTGGGAGAGTTTCAGTGGGAGAGGAAATAAAATGGGATTAGGGTCAGGGGTTTCATATAGAGTTAGAGCTAAAGAAGGAGTAGCAAATAATGTTGAAGGAATAAGCTATGGCAAGGAAAATGAGGGACTATTAATGTATTAATTCAAGGATTACTGTGGAGTAAAATAAAGATTGGATGTGGAAAAGTGGGTTATAATAAGCGTGTATGCACCTGGAGCAGAGAGAAGTGTTAGAGGAGAGAGGGAGATTTTGGGAAATGTTGAGTGAATGCTGTGGGGAAGTTTTGAATCAGTGTGAGAGTAATGGTGGTTGGAGGTTTCCATTGCTAAAGTGGGTAAAAATCTTATGGAGGGAGTAAGTAGTAGGTAAATTTGGGGTGCCAGGGGTAAATGTAAAGGGGAGCGCTTTAATTGAGCTATGTTTGTAGAAAGAAATTTGGTAATAAGTTATACAATATTTTATGAAAAAGAGGAATAAATAATATACAAGGGTTTGAATGATGTAGCACGTAACGAAAGTAGTTTATTAATTATGTTATTGGTGGAAAAAAAGGTTTGATGGTAGGCTCAGGATGTTACATGTTTATAGAGGGGCAACTGATTATCGGTATCATATTTATTGTTGCTACGGTTCGAAGTAAGAGGTAGATGGGAAATGAAGGAAGGTGGCAAACCAACAAGTAAGAGGGAGGTGAAGTGTATAAACTAAGGAGGAGGAAGTATCGGGTTAGTTTAAGCGACTATTGGCAGAAAGGTGGGATAGAGCAAAGATGAGTAAGGGGGGGTTCAAGTGGGTTGGAAATAGTTTTAAAAATGCAGTATTTAGAATGTGGGGCTGAGATTTGTGGTTAATAGGAGGGTGGGTGCAGGAGGAAAGAGGAGTGATGGTGGAATGATGAAGTAAAGGGTGTGATAAGAGAGAAAAAGTTAGCTTATGAGAGGTTTTTACAAAGACAGGATGTGTTATAAGAGAGCAGAATATATGGAGAGTAAAAAGAAAGGTAAAGAGAGTGGTGAGGAGAGGTGCAAAAGGAGAGCAGATGTAGAATGGGAAAGGCACTGTCAAGAAATTTTAATGAAAATAAGAAAAAAATTTTGGAGTGAGTTAAACAAGTTAAGGAAAGCCAAGGGAAATTATGGATTTGTCAGTTAAAAACAGTAGTAGGGGAGTTAGTAGTAGATGGAGGTTATTAGGTAGATGGCGAGAATATTTTGAGAACTTTTAAATGTTAAGGAAGAAACAGAGCAGTAATTCATGCACTGGTCAGGTGGTATTACCATCTTTTAGGAAGTGAAGAAGAGCAGAAATGTAAGTGTGGGGGATGGTACGTGTGGCCAATACGTAAAATTGAAAAAGGGGGTATAGCCAGCTGGAACTGATGGATCATGACAGAAATGTTAAAAGCAGGGGGGGATATAGTGTTGGAGTGGTTGGTATTTTGTTCAATAATGTATGAAAGAGGGGAAAGGTACCTAGGGATTGGCGGAGGGAGAGAGATGGTATAGTCCCTTTATATAAAGGGAAAGGGGACAAAAGAGACTGTAAAAAATTTTAGAGGAATAAGCTTACTGGAGTATACCAGGAAAAGTGTACGGTAGGGTTATAATTGAAAGAATTAGGGTAAGAAGAATGTAGGATTGCGGATGAGCAAGGAGGTTCATGGACCGTTGGGTAGAGGGATGTGTAGACAAAGTGTTTACATTGAATGCATATATGTGTGACAGTATTTAGATAAAGGTAGGGAAGTTTTTATTGCATTTATGGATTTTAGAAAGCATATGATAGAGTAGGATTAGAGGAGCAATGTGGCAGATGTTGCAAGTATATGGAATAGGTGGGGTAAAGTTATTAATGCTGTTAAAGAGTTTTTATGAGGATAGTGAGGTCAGGTAGGGTGTGTAGAAGAGAGGGAGGACTATTTCCCGCGTAAAAGTAAAAAGTAGGGCTTAGACAGGTATGTGTTGTATGTCACATGGTTGTTTAATATATTTATAGTGGGGTTGTAAAGGAAGTAAATGCTCCGTGTTCGCGGATGGAGAGGGGTGGGATTTTAAATTTTGGGGAATCAAAATTCAAAATGGGAATTGACCACAGTTACTTTTTTGCTGATTGATACTGTGCTTACGGGGGAGATTCTAAAGAAAATTGCAAAGGTTTAGGTGGATGAGTTTGGGATGTGTGTAAAGGTAGAAAGCTGAAAGTGAACATAGAAAGAGTAAGGTGATGAGGGTGTCAAATGGTATTTAGATAAAGAAAAAAATTGGTATCAAATGGGGAGGAGGAGTATGGGAAGAAAGTGAATCGTTTTAGATACTTGGGAGTTGACGTGAATCGGCGGATGGATTTATGATGGATGAGGGTAATCATAGAATTGGGATGAGGAAAAAGGTTGAGTGGTGCATTGGAGGTATATGTGAATCAAAAAAACGTTATCTATGGAGGCAAAGAAGGGAATGTATGAAAGTATAGTTAGATTACCAACACTTTTATATGGGTGTGAAGTTGGGTGGTTAAAGCAGCAGCGAGGAAGACGGGTTTGGAGGCAGTGAGAGATGTCCTGTTTAAGGGCAATGTGTGGTGTAAATATTATGCAGAATTCGGAGTGTGAAATTAGGAGAAGGTGTTGTTGGACGTTAATAAAAGTATTAGTCAGAGGGCAGAAGAGGGTGTTGTTGAGGTGTGGTTGGTCATTTAGAGAGAATGGTCAAAGTAAGAATGACATGAAAGCATTAATTCTATAGGGAAGGAAGGGGGGTAGGGGTCGTCCTCGAAACGGTTGGAGAGAGGGGTAAAGGAGGTTTCAGTGGGCGAGGGGCTTGGACTTCCAGCAAGCGTGGCACTGCGTGAGAGTGTTAGATAGAAGTGAATGGAGACGAAGGTACTTGGGACCTGAACGATCTGTTTGGAGTGTGAGCAGGGAATATGTAGTGAAGGGATTCAGGGAAAACCGGTTATTGTCATATAGTCGGACTTGAGTCCTGAAATGGGAGGTACAATGCCTGCACTTTCAAGGAGGTTTGAGGTATTGGCAGTTTGGATGTGGATATGTTGTGTATCTTTATATGTGTATGCTTCTAGACTGTTGTATTCTGAGCACCTCTGCAAAAACAGTGATAATGTGCGAGTGTGGTCGAAAGTGTTGAATTGTTGATGGAAAGTATTTTCTTTTTGGGGATTTTCTTTCTTTTTTGGGTCACCCTGCCTCGGTGGGGATGACGGCCGACTTGTTGGAAATAAATAATAAAAAAAAAATGGATGTGTGAAAGTGGAGCTAATTGTTGGGCTTGAACCTGGGCAGTGGGTGTGAGTGAAGGTGATTGTCGGGGGCCAGTATGTGTAGTCATGCGGGGGGTAGTGTTTGGATGATGGGCGACTAGGTGGGAAAGTGTACTTTTGGTGGCATAGGCAGAAAATGAGGGTTGGAGCGTGGACTGTGGTAATTGGGTTATGTTGACAGGATATTAGGGTGTGAAAGGTAGGAAAAGGATGTGGGCAGGAGATCATGAGGAAACATGGCTGTGGAAAATTATGAGGTGGTTCGGGATCTGGAAATTCACTGCTGACCAGATAATGTAATATTAACTCCCTACCTCACATAGTTCCCATGGTTCAATTCTTTGGAAAATGTAACTGGGAAAAAAGGACAATGGGGTCTCCACTCCCATGCACAAATTGAAAAACTTACTTGAAAGTGCGTCTGTGTTGCTAGGAATTCTGCTTGAGACTGCCCTGGCTATGAGCTGATACCTCTACGAGACTTCTATTCATTGCCATGTGCAAGGAATGAAATGGTACCTGTAATCTATAATTTGTTATTAACTCTACATACAGCCTAGGAGCCCTATATTTTTCTGGGAGTTTCCCCAACTAGCTGCAATATATGACTGTAGAAGTTACTAGCTTATGGAACCAGGTACATGAGTAATATTAAATATTCAAGCTTTTAGTGACCTACACTAAGGTGGGATCTTGCCCCTTCACACAGCCATAAGGCAAAATTATCACAGTCTACTTCTCAATAATTCAGTGGCACCCTAGTAACTCGAGCTGAATACAAGGGTGTAATCATCATGGATTAGGGTCTGCGTAGCGACGATGTATCCTTTGTACTTTGGGAATGCCTCCATCATTGGTTTCATGGTCGCCAAACACGAGTATGTATTTATAGGGGCGAGTGGGTGTCTGGGCTCTGAGCTTTCCAGAGCTGTTCCTCGCTAACCCAGTTAGCCAGAAGCATGGAGCTATGTGCTCTGCTAGCTTGGTGCTCTGAAGAATTTCCAACTACCCTCAATCACTCCTAATTCGCTACTAATACAACATCCTATATTAATGTTTTAGGCTACTTTAATAATCTATTATTTAATAATGAATCAACCCTCCTTAATTTATTCCTAAGGCCCAAAATTTATCAAATTACTGTTGGACCCTCATACAACGCTGCATCTTTAGCGTTAAATCGCTAATGATGCCTTTCTGCGTTAAAAATAATCTGGCTCTTGGACCAACGGTGAAAAATCGGGTACGAACATTTGTCCAAAAGTGTCTGCTGTCCATCCAGGTGAGCGCGCCTCAGCTGCCCTGCCTTCAGTAGGTTGTCCCATTGTTTACAAGCCACTGCGGTCGGTTTCCCACGTCACCTGTGATACATTTTGTATTATTCCAGTGTTTTTAGTGCTTGTAATGCCTAATAAAGCCATCAGAGGCCCCATGAAAGCTTCTAGTGGCCAACCCTGTGGTAAAAAGGGCGAGATTACAACTGAACTGAAAAGAAAGAAAGAGATAATTCAAATACGAGAGTGGAAGTACGTGCCTCTGAGTGGGCAGGTTGTTAACAAACCCCAATCAAACCATCGTACTATCCTTGGCAAAGAGGCAATCAAGGAAGCTGTTGTTGCAAAAGGTGAAAGTATTGTTTTCGAAGCAGGATCGCAAATATCGATGTTGAGTGACTGTTGTTGTCATGGATAAACCGACACAAACAAATATCAGGAGATAGTATTTCTCAATCAATAATATGTGAAAAGGGGCAAGGCAGTTGCATGACTTTACTAAAAAAATGCCTGCAACTAGTGGTGATGTTATTGATTTAAGGCAAGCAAAGGTTTGGTTGAGAGATTTAAAGAATCGTAGTGGCATACACAGATGTGGTTAAGGCATGGAGAGGCTGCCAGTAGGACAAACAAGAAAAAACAATGTCTTCAAGGCTAATTTGTGTGATGTGGAGGGCAAACAGTAGGCATGGGTCCATAGGACATTTTCTTTGATTGCTTTTATCGTTGTTTTGCCCACTGTGAAAAATTACCTCCTGGAAATTAAATTGGCACCTTCAAGTGGGCCTCCTAGTATTAGACAGTGCTCTGATCATCCTTCAGAATTTGCCAGAACGAAATGCAGGGGACTTGAGTTTTATCAACATCAAGTTCTTGCTCCTAATACCACTCCTCTCCTCCAGCCAAGGCCAGCAGGTCCCCTAACCCCCCCATTCAAAAAAAACTGTACACCAAAAAGCAGTTGTTTCAAAAGTGCCTTTGAAGTGACCTCAGACACTCAAAATAGACCCTAAGAGACTTTTGGACAAGATCACTTTAGTACCCTCAATTGCATTAAACTCATAGGTAAGGCTTGGGACGGCAGTGACTACAGACCTTGAACTCTGCTTGGAGAGGAAATTTATGGCCACAATGTGTAACAGCGAGGGGATTTTGGAAGGGTTTGGGGCTAACCCTGAGAGAAACTATGCCAGTGTGGAAACTTAATGTGCATTGGGGAAGTCCAAGGGGTTGGAGTTAGTGGGAGGATGTGGACAAGAGTTGGTGGAGGGAACGACGATGAAGAACTAACACTGATGAGCTGCAAGAGCATCTTCAACATCAAGAGACACAACTGAGGAAATTGTTTCAGAGGAGGTGAGAGAGAGATGGGAGGAAGTTGCCCTCTCTTCATGATTAAGGGACATTTGTACAATGTGGACAAAGGTTGCAAACCTTTATGGATGAAAATCACCTGACACAGCTATTGCAAGCCGCTGGTGACTTTTATCAATGGACAATGTTGTGGCCCATTTTAGGAAAATCTTTAAGGAATGCCAGGTACAGAGCTCTTGGACAGACTTTTGGTGTGACTTTTGAACCTTGTCCAGTGTACTGTCAAGTTGTTCAGGGCCATTAAAAAGAAGGAAAGTAACCACGAAAAGTGACTTGGTACTAAAGTCTTACGAAAGGGGATTCCCTTTCTAAAACAAATACACCTCCATCCCCCCCTCCTCCCATCTAATCACTCACCAAGAATCTTCTCATTTAGTATTTATTGTGCATATATCCTTGTTTTTCTTTGTAGGAAATGTACGTATATTTTCATGTGAACAAAAAAAAAATTTCTTACTTTTGGGATGTCTGGAACGGATTAATTGATTTCTATTATTTATGGGAAAATTAAATCGGCTAACGATAAATTCAGCAAGGACAGCTCTCTGGTTACGGATTATATTGTTGGTGGGAGGGTCCATGGTACCATGCCTAACTTACATTTTGTTACGAGTTCTTTCAGGGAGGTTATTATGCCAATTATGGGTTTGGTATGGCTCTAGATATTCAATGTAGATACAACATAGTATCTAAGATGTGGTGGGCCTTCTGTGCCAGGCCTTCGCCGGGTGTGGACTTCTCTCTCTCACACCTGAATGTCAGTGATAAATTTCCCCCATTCTCTCTGGGTGATGCTTGTCCTCATCTATTTTTGCCAGCAGGCACTCTACAGGAGGTGGCACCTGTCATCGGCTTACTTTTTATCCAGTTCCATTTTTTCCACTCTGAGGAAAATTCTTTATTGGTCTTTGGTTGTGAAGCGGTTACTGAACTCAGGTCGGGGTGTGGGCATCCCCTCTGCTGGGCTTGCAAGGGGGTCCACGGATCTAATTAAAAAACTTCAAGTTTCTATCTCTGTTTACAAAGGAACTTTTTTCCTTATTCTCTCATCGTCAGCAGTGGGCAACAGATCTTCCTAGTATCCATCAAGAAACAGGCTCAATATGGCTTATGCTGCCAGTGGCCCTGATAAACCCAACAAAGATGAAGAAAACCGGACAAGGAGATTTGGGAACTCCATAAATTTCCTCGGTGATGTGGGAACTCGTGAGATGCCCACTCTGGCAATCACTGCCTGACACACAAGTCCCAAATTCCCCTTACAATTGATCCTTTGAGATTCACTTCTTTTTTAATACACAAACAATGCTGGAATCTTCCTGTCTGATGCACCAAACTAGACTATATTATTAGGGACTATCCCCTGACATACCAGCAATCTAGACTTCTATGGGCTCTCTCTCATTTCAAGACACAATGAGCACAGAAGGAATGATTCTGCAAATATTCAAATCAAAATCAAATCAAAGTTTATTCTCTATAAGGATTACAGTGCGGGGTTTAGATTTTGGTTATTGTGTAGTTTACAGTAATTAAAATACTAATTACAGAGGGGGCCACTAGAACACCTAGCATGGCTAAAGGCATTTTCGAGCAACTTAGAATAATTCTTAACCCTAAATTATATAAATTGTGGAGTAAGTTGACTAAATACTAAGTGACTAAATACTAGTTTGTTGAGTTTGCAATGTGAATGCTTTTGTTTTGGCACAATACATTAGTTTTATATTGGAGTTAACAGGCAAACTTATGACTAGTTGGAGTCCATTATTATAAGATTAAAGATTCGTATTCTGTGTTATACGTCAAATGGGCGAGTGAAAGTCGTGAACCACCAGGTGGTTTTTATGTAGTTATCAGGGAGATAAGATGTTTTCTAATGGTAATTTTGAAGATGAAAACGTCCACAACAAAGACAACCAGGAGCCGCCACATGTGTCTTAATTTCATCAGTAGTTGTAGAGAAGAAGAAAGGTATATCAGTAGTGTAGTGTTAGAATTGGGAAAATAAGGAAGACGAGCCAGTCAAAAACAAAGGAAGGGGTAGCACTGCAAGAGAGCTAGAAACCCACAGAGGGTGAGCAAGCGCACGATTGGTGCGTGAAAAGGGGAAGTGGTGAAATAAAATAAAGAAGGAACAGAAAACACGAGGGACAGGAGAGAGAAAGACAACCCAGAGGAGAAAAGGAGAGAGGAAAGGGGAAGAGGAAGAAGAAAAAGAAAAAGAAGAAGAAGAAGAAGAAGATAGAAGAGGAAGAAGAAGAAGAAGAAGGAGAAGAAGAAGAGAAGAAAGAAGAAGAAAAAATGGACGGATTCAGGTTAAGTCACGGGTGTTCTGAAGTTTGAGCATTTTACAATGTAGTGGGAGAGGAGGGCACTACAGAGTCGAAAGCCAGGGCTAAGGTTCATTACAGGAAAGTTGTGATAAGAGAGGATTCAACTTAAACGGCGACCTGTTCGGTTGGAAGTAGGAAGAAAGTTTTAGCAGAGACCAGTCAATAGGATGGCTATGATGCTCTGACTGGACAGAAAAGAGCAATTGTTAGGTGTCGGCAACCTAACACTTTTTTGTGCTCCCTAAGTCTTCAGAAAGGATCGACCAGTTTCTCCAAAGTATTGAAGAGGACAGGAGAGCAAGAAATAGAGTAGACACCAGGAACATTATGTAGAGGTGAGGAGAGTATGAACGAGATTAGTGCGAAGAGAGTTAGGTCTGGCGGAAGGTAAGCTTGATGTCTAAGGACAGAGAGAATTGTTGAGATAGAAAGAACGGAATTGTAGGAAGGCAGAGGATAGAAGAGTTCCCATGAGGAGAGAGTTTGGGAGAGAAGAAATTTGCGTTTAGACGTGAGAGGGCGGTCTATGAAATGGAAGGAGTAGCCAAGACGGGAGAAACGTATTATGAAGAGTGGAAATTTTCTGGCTGGAAGGAACACTGATGATCAGATGCGGACGGGCACGGAGAAAGGAGAAAGAGGGAGATAAGAACCACTTTTCTTGACAGGGAAAGATTGATAGGAAAAGTAGTGAATGTACATGCCATGTGCATAGGTTTACGATAACGGAAAAGGTAAAACCTGTTTGAGCATGGACATGACCTTTCAGGAAAGGAAATAAGAATTAGATTCCAATTCCAACCACGCTCGATTCAGGTTTTTCCTTGTCTGTTTACCGTTAAAACATATGCACAGTGGCATGTACATCACTACTTTTCCTATTGCTTCCCCTGTCAAGAAAAGTGCTTTATTATCTCCATCTTTCTCGTGCCTCGCATCTGTTGATCCTCAGTTCCTTCCAGCAGAAATTTCCACCTCTTCATAATTCGTTCTTCCCGTCTTGGCTACCCTTCCCATTTCATAGACACTGCCCTCTCACGTGCTAAACGCAATTTTTCCTCTCCCAAACTCTCTACTCATGGAGAATCTTCTATCCTCTGCCTTCCCTACTTTTCCGGTCTTTCTAATCTCAACAATTCTCTCCGGTCCCTTAGACTTCAAGCTTACCTTCCGCCAAGATAACACTCTTGCACTAATCTCGTTCATACCCTCTCTCCCTCTTCAGATGTTACTGGTGTCTACTCTATTCTTGCTCCTCCTGTCCTCTCAAATACTTTGGAGAAAACTGGGTCGATCTCTTTCTGAGGACTTAGGGAAGCACAAAAATAGTGTTGGTTGCCGGAGACACTAACAATGTTTTTCTGTCATGTCGGAAGTGTCGGAAGAAAAGAATTACGTTTTTCTCTAGCCCGTCACCTGTTACTAGGGATAAGAATAAGATTTCGTTCGGATTTTTAACCCCGGAGGGTTAGCCACCCAGGATATCCCAAGAAAGTCAGTGGTATCGGACCGGGACTGTCTAACTATTTTCCATTGGGGTCTTATCTTGTCCCCCAGGATGCGACCACACCAGTCACACTAACACCAGGTACCTATTTGCTGCTAGGGTGACAGGCAACAGGTGTAAGGAAACGTGTTCGAAATGTTTCACCCGCCGGGAATCGAACCCGTGCCCTCCACTTGTATGAAGCGGGAGCTTTAGCCACCGGGCCACTGTAAGAAAATTTCCTTTTGTATGCTTCCCTTTATGCTATTTTAAATTCTCGTACTAACTTGTACACAGTGTAAGAGTATTTGTTTCGTGATTTAATTTTATAATATTAATAAAAATATTATAAGGTTAAATAAAAGTTTCACAAACTCTTACAAATGTACATGAATGAACTAAAACTGAGACAGTATTAATACGTCATTTCGCCTGACGAGTGATCGTCCACATACCTGTTAGTTTGTTTGTTTACGCTGTCTGAGCTCGGTGTATCATTAAATGTTGTATATTACGTATAATATACACATTTTTTCATTAATCCATCCGTGATCTTTTTTTCCAAAATTATATAATAAACACGATTAGAAGTAAGTAAGTAAGTAAGT
The DNA here is from genome assembly GCF_026875155.1 of Cherax quadricarinatus. NCBI lineage: Eukaryota > Metazoa > Arthropoda > Malacostraca > Decapoda > Parastacidae > Cherax > Cherax quadricarinatus. The sequence continues at coordinate 31,869 of NW_026497428.1, read as the reverse complement.
AAATTTATTCAGGTATACACAAAAATACAGTTACATAGAATTATCATTTACATAGCAGCATACTGTGTAGAAGGGATCCTAGGATAAACCCAAAAAAAAGTCAGACAGAGTGACTTTTTTCCATTGGGGTGTCCTTTTACCTTATTATTATACTATAAAGGTTATAATATTTTCTTATTATTCTACAATGAAGATCACATCTTATTATCATACTAAAAAAGACTAGTCTACTACACGAGGGTTCATTAACCTTTGAGGGTCGACAGGCCCTCTCCGAAACTCGTTCTCAGGGTCGGCCAAAATTAAAAAAAAAAAAAAAATTCTCTTATGAAAGATCAGAGAATCTTTTCCCGATCATAACGACACCAAAAGTTGAAATATGATGAAACCTTACGGAATTATGCTCTCGGCAAAGTTAGCGTCTCGGCGATGTTTACGCATCGGCGATTTTGCCCACTTTGAGCCCCATTTCGGCCAATTTCACTGTACTGTCGACAACAAAAAGCATGAACATTTCGCTAGAACTCCATTTTTTCTATCGAATGGGTGCAAGAAAAACCACCCATTATAAATTCAACTATCAGTACAGTGGCAAGAATTTTAAGCAATTTTGCAATTTCACACAAATTCAAAAGATGCAATTCGGAATAGGGTCCAGAATAAACAAGAAAGACATTCCTGGACTAAAATGACATATTCCTTAGTCATTAGTCACGTTCAAGGCCCCTCTTATATTCTTTTGCTTTCACTTTGAATTTTTATTCTCACAAAAAATTTAAGATTTACTGTTATGCAGACTACTGCATTAGTGTAAAAAATGATATAAATATTATTGGTGCAACTTGTGAAAGAATATTAGACTCACCAGTGTCGTGTTTTGCACGCTTGGCACGATTTGTTTACTTTTGAAGTTTGGTTAAAATCGAACATTTTTGCTACTTTTGAGCTCAATTTCAAGGCACCTTTCATTGTTAAAACCAGTCAAAATCATCTCAATTTCAGTAATATGTTTCCATTCTATAAAATGAGGACCAGGGGAAAAACTAGATACAACAATAAATACCATTACGAAAAATACACTGCAGAAGTCATAGGTCGTGTACACGACCTATGACTTCTGCACTCTCCGTGACCCAAGGTTTATATGCTCCTTATCAGCACGTATGCCGTTATTCTATTCAAGCTTAATGGACTGACCACATCGAGTCAAGGTTGAGGGACTGATTTACTCATACTCCTCTGTGTTCTTCAAGATTTCTCCTTTGTATGGACTGAAACTGATGAAGCCATGTGTGGGAAACGTTTTTCCTCAATATAAGATACCCAAGAGTTGCCATGTGTCTAATTTATCAGGTCTTAGAAGGGATGTGTAATTACATGGTTGGTTTAATATATTTATATATGTTTTTTTAGGGTTGTAAAGGAAGTAAAATGCTAGGGTGTTCGGGAGAGGGGTGGGATTAAATTTTGGGGAATCAATTCAAAATGGGAATTGCCACAGTTACTTTTTGCTGATGATACTGTGCTTATGGGATGATTCTAAAGAAAAATTGCAAAGATTAGTGGATGGAGTTTGGGAATGTGTGTAAAGGTAGTAGAAGGTTGAAAGTGAAAATAGAAAGAGTAGGTGATGAGGGTATCAAATGATTTAGATAAAGAAAATTGGATATCCCAAATTGGGGAGCAGGAGTATGGAAGAGGTGAAATGTTTTGAGTACTTTGGGAGTTGATGTGTCTGCGGATGGATTTATGAAGGATGAGGGTAATCATAGAATTGATGAGGGAATAAAAAGGTGAGTGGTGCGTTTGGGTATATTGTGGAGTCAAAAAACGTTATCTTATGGAGGCCAAAGAAGGGAATGTATGAAAGTATTGTAGTACCAACATCTTATATGGGTGTGAAGCTTGGGTCAGGTAAATGCAGCAGCCGAAGAAGACGGTTGGAGGCAGCGGAGAGATGTCCTGTTTAAGGGCAATGTGTGGTGTAAATATTATGCAGAAAATCGGAGTGTGGAAATTAGGAGAAGGGTGTGGAGTTAATAAAAGCATTAGTCAGAGGGCAGAAGAGGGGTTTGTTGAGGTGGTTTCGTCTTTTAGAGGAGGAATAATAAAGTTGAATGACATGGAAAAGCATATAAATCTTGGGGAAGAAGGCGGGGGTAGGGGGTCATCCTCGAAAGAGTTGGAGAGTGGGGTAAAGGTGGTTTTGTGGGCGAGGGGCTTGGACTTCCAGCAAGGGTTGCGTGGGCGTGTTAGATAGGAGTGAATGGACGACGAATGGTACTTGGGGACCTGACGATCTGTTGGAGTGTGAGCGGGTAATATGAGTGAAGGGATTCGGGAAACGTGTTATTTTCATATTGTCGGACTTGAGTCCTGGAAATGGGAAAGTACAATGCCTGCACTTTATAGGAGGGGTTTGGGATATTGGCAGTTTTGGGGGGATTTGTTGTGTATCTTTATACATATATGCCTCTTAAACTGTTGTATTCTGAGCACTCTGCAAAAAGCAGTGATAATGTGTGAGTGTGGTGAAAGTGTTGAAATGATGATGAAAGTTTTTCTTTTTTGGGGATTTTTCTTTCTTTTTTGGGTCACCCTGCCTCGGTGGGGATAGGGTCTGGACTTGTTGAAAAAAAAAAAAAAAAAAATTTCAGCTGCTTTGTGGTATGAACTGGGCTAGCCTCACCATGCCTAATCACACTTGTTTGCCACTTACAATTCTTAAATCTTTCAACCAACCTTTGCTGGACTTAAATTCACTCACATCACCACTGGTTGCACGGAATTTCTTTACCAAATCGTCATGCAACTGCCTTAGGGGGGGGCCTTTTTTCACAAATGATCGCTTGAGAGATGCTATCTCCTGCTATCTGTTTTATTTATCCACACCAAATCTCTCAAACATTTTCACACTAACACTTGCGGTTGCTGTTTCGTAATCACAGTACACCTTTTGCAAGAAACAGCTTCCTTGATTGCCGTTTTCCTGCCTCACTATAGTAGAGTGGTGATGTGGGTTTACTATACAAACCTGGACCAGACTCCAATACACGCACTCCACTTTCATATTTTGAATTATTCTTCATTTCAGTGTCATTAGGCACCCTTGGTCTTGAAGGGTTGGCACTAGAAGCTTTCTTGGGGTCCAATGGTGACTTATTTTACAGAAAAAAGCACCAAAAACAGTGATAATATGGATAATATGGAATGTACCGAATGTATCCTTAGATGCACACACACTGGCTGGCTTGTAAACACTGGTACACCGGGTGAAGTTCATGGTCACACATGGTCACGTTCTCGTACGAATCATATCGCAATACGGAGTTTTGTAACGGGAACTGATGCAAATTTTGGCGATATAATGCATCGGTTACCGGATTTATCGGATACCGATAGCATCGCGAACCCGGGGTCCACTGTACCTGACCAGTTGTTTAGTTTAATATCTTTATTATGTACCCCATACCCATCCTGTGGGCAGTAGTCACACCATACCCATCCTGTGGGTGGTAGTCAAAAGATTAGAGGTACATAATTGGTCCAGGGACTGGACTCCAAAGTTTTGATAGCTGCGCAAGTTACAAAGGTAATGACCAAGTTACAATGGTAATGAGCTCCAGGTAGAGCTAGTCACACTCATGACTAATTACAAAGGTAATGAATCATAAACACATTAATACATGGTTACAATCATGAACAAATTACAGAGTAATGAGCAATTATAAAACATTCTAGGGAATGCATGCATTGCCCCAACAACAGATGTTGCCAGGTGCTGTCCCTCCTCGGCAAGGACAGCCACTGCAAACAGCAGCAGGTTGTGCCAGGAACTACTGCTTGCAGGAGCACACATCAACCATTTCCAAGAGGTTTCCAGCTGGACTGGACTGGACTGAGATTTTTACGTTGGACCTGCATGCAGCGGCCAGTTACAGCCTGGTGATTGGCCCTGATCCACCACGAGGCCTGGTCATAGACTGGGCTGGGTTTGCCAGGGGCATTGACCCCCAGAAACATCCTCCATGCGTACAGCTGACCATCTGATAACTGTTACGTTCCTGAGACAGTGTATAATAAAAAAATGCGTGTATGGCTGAACTGCAGAGACAGATAGTCAAAATAGGGTTATGTACATTATATCCCAAAAAAAGCCAAACAAATTTTTTATGGGTCTCCAATTGTGTGAAAAAATACGATAATATATTTGTAGATCATGTGGTCATGCAAAGTCTGTCAAAGATGCTGCAACCACAATCTGTAGCAGGAAGGAGGTATCTTTTTCCCTTTGGCTGTACTACTCATCTGCAATGATGTGGGGGTTACAAAGGTGTGAGTTTAAAGTTGGTTATTATAAATGAGGGGAACTGGAGGGTGTTAGTGTTGGGGTTGGTGTACAGAAAAAGGGTTAATGCATTGGGGCAGAGGGTTTGGAGTGAGGGTAAGGGGACAAAGGGATGGGGAATTGGGGGGGAAAACTGTTGTGTGAGGTGACAACAAAAAACAGCGAGGGGTGGGAACTGGAGACTGTGTTGGGAGATGGAGGATGATGGGTAGGGGGAGGGGTTTGAGAGTGGAAAAAACTGGATAAACAACGGCAGTGATGATGACGGACTGGGTGAGTGGCAGTGTCAGTGGTCTGATGTTGTGATGGGAGACTAGGAGTGTGTGTGTATGTGCGTAGGTGTGGGCTGTAATTGGGTGGTGGGGTTACTATGTGATTGGTGTATTAGATGGCATGTTAGCATATGAAGGCTGTGGGAAAGCATGCATAAGGTTTTGTATGCAAGGGCCTGTATGAGTTAGTTGTGGGGAGTGATACAAGTGGAAAGTATGGATATGTGTGGGTTGAGGTCAAATGTGGGCTTGAAGCTTTGGGGGGGGAATGATGTGGGTGTGAAAGGTGTGATTGTCAGTGGCCCGTTGTGGTTAGTGAATGGGAGATGTTGTGACTAGGGTGGGCGAGTGGCTGGAGGTACAATGATTAGTAGTTTGGGAGCTTGGTGGGGGAGGTTAGAGAAGGGAAACTGTGGGAGATGGGTTGAAGGCAAGGGACTGCAGTGGGATACCCACAGCGAGGCTCAAGGTACCTTCACGTGCGTTTATACTATACCTAGTGCTACATTCATTACAGACAGTCCCATACATCAGTTTAGTACACCTTGGCTCACACCTTCTGGTCATTCAACCTTTCCCTTCCCCTTCCCCATGGCCACATGTTCTACTGCACACCAAGCAACCTTGCCATATGCCAAAACCCACACCCATTTACTGCCAACAACCACCACCCATACCACCTGCCCCCTATAATTTCCCCAAGGCCAGATGCCTTCAACACATACCATGCCTCTAACCAAGTCCTCCTTATCCCACCACACTTACCCATCCGTGTAAATTCTACCACAGTACATGCTTCACCCATCCATGCCTCCAACCCATCTGCTCCTCCCATTACCACCTGCCCCTATTAAAGCATAGATAAGGTATAGTAGTAGGTTGGTAGACTGGCAACCACCCAGGGAGGGGAGGTACTACGTCATGCCATTGAGTGTATAACGAAAGCCTGTGATTGTTTTACATGATGGTAGGATTGCTGATGTCTTTTGTTCTGTCTCATAATTAAGCAAGCTTACAGGCAATGTCTTGAGACTTCTTCTTACACTTAGGTCACACTACACATACATAGTACACATTTATTTATACACACTCATCTGAGTTTTCTTTGTTTTTATCTTAATAGTTCTTGGTCTTTAATTTTCCTTTTTATCCATGGGTATAAGTGAATAGAATCTTTCCTTCGTAAGCCATGCGTGTTGTAAAATCAACTAAAATGCCGGGAACAATGGGCCTAGTAACCCCTTTTCTGTAAAGATTCTAAAAAAGAATAAAAGAAAATTGTTCAAGTGGAGTCTGAATGTGCATGGATGTTTGTGCAGATGATAAGAAAGAGATGATTGTGGATGTTATGGTATCGAGAAGGAAGCTGGATGTCCTGGCTTTAAGTAAACAAAGCTGAAGGGGGTGGTGGGAGAGTTTCAGTGGGAGAGGAAATAAAATGGGATTAGGGTCAGGGGTTTCATATAGAGTTAGAGCTAAAGAAGGAGTAGCAAATAATGTTGAAGGAATAAGCTATGGCAAGGAAAATGAGGGACTATTAATGTATTAATTCAAGGATTACTGTGGAGTAAAATAAAGATTGGATGTGGAAAAGTGGGTTATAATAAGCGTGTATGCACCTGGAGCAGAGAGAAGTGTTAGAGGAGAGAGGGAGATTTTGGGAAATGTTGAGTGAATGCTGTGGGGAAGTTTTGAATCAGTGTGAGAGTAATGGTGGTTGGAGGTTTCCATTGCTAAAGTGGGTAAAAATCTTATGGAGGGAGTAAGTAGTAGGTAAATTTGGGGTGCCAGGGGTAAATGTAAAGGGGAGCGCTTTAATTGAGCTATGTTTGTAGAAAGAAATTTGGTAATAAGTTATACAATATTTTATGAAAAAGAGGAATAAATAATATACAAGGGTTTGAATGATGTAGCACGTAACGAAAGTAGTTTATTAATTATGTTATTGGTGGAAAAAAAGGTTTGATGGTAGGCTCAGGATGTTACATGTTTATAGAGGGGCAACTGATTATCGGTATCATATTTATTGTTGCTACGGTTCGAAGTAAGAGGTAGATGGGAAATGAAGGAAGGTGGCAAACCAACAAGTAAGAGGGAGGTGAAGTGTATAAACTAAGGAGGAGGAAGTATCGGGTTAGTTTAAGCGACTATTGGCAGAAAGGTGGGATAGAGCAAAGATGAGTAAGGGGGGGTTCAAGTGGGTTGGAAATAGTTTTAAAAATGCAGTATTTAGAATGTGGGGCTGAGATTTGTGGTTAATAGGAGGGTGGGTGCAGGAGGAAAGAGGAGTGATGGTGGAATGATGAAGTAAAGGGTGTGATAAGAGAGAAAAAGTTAGCTTATGAGAGGTTTTTACAAAGACAGGATGTGTTATAAGAGAGCAGAATATATGGAGAGTAAAAAGAAAGGTAAAGAGAGTGGTGAGGAGAGGTGCAAAAGGAGAGCAGATGTAGAATGGGAAAGGCACTGTCAAGAAATTTTAATGAAAATAAGAAAAAAATTTTGGAGTGAGTTAAACAAGTTAAGGAAAGCCAAGGGAAATTATGGATTTGTCAGTTAAAAACAGTAGTAGGGGAGTTAGTAGTAGATGGAGGTTATTAGGTAGATGGCGAGAATATTTTGAGAACTTTTAAATGTTAAGGAAGAAACAGAGCAGTAATTCATGCACTGGTCAGGTGGTATTACCATCTTTTAGGAAGTGAAGAAGAGCAGAAATGTAAGTGTGGGGGATGGTACGTGTGGCCAATACGTAAAATTGAAAAAGGGGGTATAGCCAGCTGGAACTGATGGATCATGACAGAAATGTTAAAAGCAGGGGGGGATATAGTGTTGGAGTGGTTGGTATTTTGTTCAATAATGTATGAAAGAGGGGAAAGGTACCTAGGGATTGGCGGAGGGAGAGAGATGGTATAGTCCCTTTATATAAAGGGAAAGGGGACAAAAGAGACTGTAAAAAATTTTAGAGGAATAAGCTTACTGGAGTATACCAGGAAAAGTGTACGGTAGGGTTATAATTGAAAGAATTAGGGTAAGAAGAATGTAGGATTGCGGATGAGCAAGGAGGTTCATGGACCGTTGGGTAGAGGGATGTGTAGACAAAGTGTTTACATTGAATGCATATATGTGTGACAGTATTTAGATAAAGGTAGGGAAGTTTTTATTGCATTTATGGATTTTAGAAAGCATATGATAGAGTAGGATTAGAGGAGCAATGTGGCAGATGTTGCAAGTATATGGAATAGGTGGGGTAAAGTTATTAATGCTGTTAAAGAGTTTTTATGAGGATAGTGAGGTCAGGTAGGGTGTGTAGAAGAGAGGGAGGACTATTTCCCGCGTAAAAGTAAAAAGTAGGGCTTAGACAGGTATGTGTTGTATGTCACATGGTTGTTTAATATATTTATAGTGGGGTTGTAAAGGAAGTAAATGCTCCGTGTTCGCGGATGGAGAGGGGTGGGATTTTAAATTTTGGGGAATCAAAATTCAAAATGGGAATTGACCACAGTTACTTTTTTGCTGATTGATACTGTGCTTACGGGGGAGATTCTAAAGAAAATTGCAAAGGTTTAGGTGGATGAGTTTGGGATGTGTGTAAAGGTAGAAAGCTGAAAGTGAACATAGAAAGAGTAAGGTGATGAGGGTGTCAAATGGTATTTAGATAAAGAAAAAAATTGGTATCAAATGGGGAGGAGGAGTATGGGAAGAAAGTGAATCGTTTTAGATACTTGGGAGTTGACGTGAATCGGCGGATGGATTTATGATGGATGAGGGTAATCATAGAATTGGGATGAGGAAAAAGGTTGAGTGGTGCATTGGAGGTATATGTGAATCAAAAAAACGTTATCTATGGAGGCAAAGAAGGGAATGTATGAAAGTATAGTTAGATTACCAACACTTTTATATGGGTGTGAAGTTGGGTGGTTAAAGCAGCAGCGAGGAAGACGGGTTTGGAGGCAGTGAGAGATGTCCTGTTTAAGGGCAATGTGTGGTGTAAATATTATGCAGAATTCGGAGTGTGAAATTAGGAGAAGGTGTTGTTGGACGTTAATAAAAGTATTAGTCAGAGGGCAGAAGAGGGTGTTGTTGAGGTGTGGTTGGTCATTTAGAGAGAATGGTCAAAGTAAGAATGACATGAAAGCATTAATTCTATAGGGAAGGAAGGGGGGTAGGGGTCGTCCTCGAAACGGTTGGAGAGAGGGGTAAAGGAGGTTTCAGTGGGCGAGGGGCTTGGACTTCCAGCAAGCGTGGCACTGCGTGAGAGTGTTAGATAGAAGTGAATGGAGACGAAGGTACTTGGGACCTGAACGATCTGTTTGGAGTGTGAGCAGGGAATATGTAGTGAAGGGATTCAGGGAAAACCGGTTATTGTCATATAGTCGGACTTGAGTCCTGAAATGGGAGGTACAATGCCTGCACTTTCAAGGAGGTTTGAGGTATTGGCAGTTTGGATGTGGATATGTTGTGTATCTTTATATGTGTATGCTTCTAGACTGTTGTATTCTGAGCACCTCTGCAAAAACAGTGATAATGTGCGAGTGTGGTCGAAAGTGTTGAATTGTTGATGGAAAGTATTTTCTTTTTGGGGATTTTCTTTCTTTTTTGGGTCACCCTGCCTCGGTGGGGATGACGGCCGACTTGTTGGAAATAAATAATAAAAAAAAAATGGATGTGTGAAAGTGGAGCTAATTGTTGGGCTTGAACCTGGGCAGTGGGTGTGAGTGAAGGTGATTGTCGGGGGCCAGTATGTGTAGTCATGCGGGGGGTAGTGTTTGGATGATGGGCGACTAGGTGGGAAAGTGTACTTTTGGTGGCATAGGCAGAAAATGAGGGTTGGAGCGTGGACTGTGGTAATTGGGTTATGTTGACAGGATATTAGGGTGTGAAAGGTAGGAAAAGGATGTGGGCAGGAGATCATGAGGAAACATGGCTGTGGAAAATTATGAGGTGGTTCGGGATCTGGAAATTCACTGCTGACCAGATAATGTAATATTAACTCCCTACCTCACATAGTTCCCATGGTTCAATTCTTTGGAAAATGTAACTGGGAAAAAAGGACAATGGGGTCTCCACTCCCATGCACAAATTGAAAAACTTACTTGAAAGTGCGTCTGTGTTGCTAGGAATTCTGCTTGAGACTGCCCTGGCTATGAGCTGATACCTCTACGAGACTTCTATTCATTGCCATGTGCAAGGAATGAAATGGTACCTGTAATCTATAATTTGTTATTAACTCTACATACAGCCTAGGAGCCCTATATTTTTCTGGGAGTTTCCCCAACTAGCTGCAATATATGACTGTAGAAGTTACTAGCTTATGGAACCAGGTACATGAGTAATATTAAATATTCAAGCTTTTAGTGACCTACACTAAGGTGGGATCTTGCCCCTTCACACAGCCATAAGGCAAAATTATCACAGTCTACTTCTCAATAATTCAGTGGCACCCTAGTAACTCGAGCTGAATACAAGGGTGTAATCATCATGGATTAGGGTCTGCGTAGCGACGATGTATCCTTTGTACTTTGGGAATGCCTCCATCATTGGTTTCATGGTCGCCAAACACGAGTATGTATTTATAGGGGCGAGTGGGTGTCTGGGCTCTGAGCTTTCCAGAGCTGTTCCTCGCTAACCCAGTTAGCCAGAAGCATGGAGCTATGTGCTCTGCTAGCTTGGTGCTCTGAAGAATTTCCAACTACCCTCAATCACTCCTAATTCGCTACTAATACAACATCCTATATTAATGTTTTAGGCTACTTTAATAATCTATTATTTAATAATGAATCAACCCTCCTTAATTTATTCCTAAGGCCCAAAATTTATCAAATTACTGTTGGACCCTCATACAACGCTGCATCTTTAGCGTTAAATCGCTAATGATGCCTTTCTGCGTTAAAAATAATCTGGCTCTTGGACCAACGGTGAAAAATCGGGTACGAACATTTGTCCAAAAGTGTCTGCTGTCCATCCAGGTGAGCGCGCCTCAGCTGCCCTGCCTTCAGTAGGTTGTCCCATTGTTTACAAGCCACTGCGGTCGGTTTCCCACGTCACCTGTGATACATTTTGTATTATTCCAGTGTTTTTAGTGCTTGTAATGCCTAATAAAGCCATCAGAGGCCCCATGAAAGCTTCTAGTGGCCAACCCTGTGGTAAAAAGGGCGAGATTACAACTGAACTGAAAAGAAAGAAAGAGATAATTCAAATACGAGAGTGGAAGTACGTGCCTCTGAGTGGGCAGGTTGTTAACAAACCCCAATCAAACCATCGTACTATCCTTGGCAAAGAGGCAATCAAGGAAGCTGTTGTTGCAAAAGGTGAAAGTATTGTTTTCGAAGCAGGATCGCAAATATCGATGTTGAGTGACTGTTGTTGTCATGGATAAACCGACACAAACAAATATCAGGAGATAGTATTTCTCAATCAATAATATGTGAAAAGGGGCAAGGCAGTTGCATGACTTTACTAAAAAAATGCCTGCAACTAGTGGTGATGTTATTGATTTAAGGCAAGCAAAGGTTTGGTTGAGAGATTTAAAGAATCGTAGTGGCATACACAGATGTGGTTAAGGCATGGAGAGGCTGCCAGTAGGACAAACAAGAAAAAACAATGTCTTCAAGGCTAATTTGTGTGATGTGGAGGGCAAACAGTAGGCATGGGTCCATAGGACATTTTCTTTGATTGCTTTTATCGTTGTTTTGCCCACTGTGAAAAATTACCTCCTGGAAATTAAATTGGCACCTTCAAGTGGGCCTCCTAGTATTAGACAGTGCTCTGATCATCCTTCAGAATTTGCCAGAACGAAATGCAGGGGACTTGAGTTTTATCAACATCAAGTTCTTGCTCCTAATACCACTCCTCTCCTCCAGCCAAGGCCAGCAGGTCCCCTAACCCCCCCATTCAAAAAAAACTGTACACCAAAAAGCAGTTGTTTCAAAAGTGCCTTTGAAGTGACCTCAGACACTCAAAATAGACCCTAAGAGACTTTTGGACAAGATCACTTTAGTACCCTCAATTGCATTAAACTCATAGGTAAGGCTTGGGACGGCAGTGACTACAGACCTTGAACTCTGCTTGGAGAGGAAATTTATGGCCACAATGTGTAACAGCGAGGGGATTTTGGAAGGGTTTGGGGCTAACCCTGAGAGAAACTATGCCAGTGTGGAAACTTAATGTGCATTGGGGAAGTCCAAGGGGTTGGAGTTAGTGGGAGGATGTGGACAAGAGTTGGTGGAGGGAACGACGATGAAGAACTAACACTGATGAGCTGCAAGAGCATCTTCAACATCAAGAGACACAACTGAGGAAATTGTTTCAGAGGAGGTGAGAGAGAGATGGGAGGAAGTTGCCCTCTCTTCATGATTAAGGGACATTTGTACAATGTGGACAAAGGTTGCAAACCTTTATGGATGAAAATCACCTGACACAGCTATTGCAAGCCGCTGGTGACTTTTATCAATGGACAATGTTGTGGCCCATTTTAGGAAAATCTTTAAGGAATGCCAGGTACAGAGCTCTTGGACAGACTTTTGGTGTGACTTTTGAACCTTGTCCAGTGTACTGTCAAGTTGTTCAGGGCCATTAAAAAGAAGGAAAGTAACCACGAAAAGTGACTTGGTACTAAAGTCTTACGAAAGGGGATTCCCTTTCTAAAACAAATACACCTCCATCCCCCCCTCCTCCCATCTAATCACTCACCAAGAATCTTCTCATTTAGTATTTATTGTGCATATATCCTTGTTTTTCTTTGTAGGAAATGTACGTATATTTTCATGTGAACAAAAAAAAAATTTCTTACTTTTGGGATGTCTGGAACGGATTAATTGATTTCTATTATTTATGGGAAAATTAAATCGGCTAACGATAAATTCAGCAAGGACAGCTCTCTGGTTACGGATTATATTGTTGGTGGGAGGGTCCATGGTACCATGCCTAACTTACATTTTGTTACGAGTTCTTTCAGGGAGGTTATTATGCCAATTATGGGTTTGGTATGGCTCTAGATATTCAATGTAGATACAACATAGTATCTAAGATGTGGTGGGCCTTCTGTGCCAGGCCTTCGCCGGGTGTGGACTTCTCTCTCTCACACCTGAATGTCAGTGATAAATTTCCCCCATTCTCTCTGGGTGATGCTTGTCCTCATCTATTTTTGCCAGCAGGCACTCTACAGGAGGTGGCACCTGTCATCGGCTTACTTTTTATCCAGTTCCATTTTTTCCACTCTGAGGAAAATTCTTTATTGGTCTTTGGTTGTGAAGCGGTTACTGAACTCAGGTCGGGGTGTGGGCATCCCCTCTGCTGGGCTTGCAAGGGGGTCCACGGATCTAATTAAAAAACTTCAAGTTTCTATCTCTGTTTACAAAGGAACTTTTTTCCTTATTCTCTCATCGTCAGCAGTGGGCAACAGATCTTCCTAGTATCCATCAAGAAACAGGCTCAATATGGCTTATGCTGCCAGTGGCCCTGATAAACCCAACAAAGATGAAGAAAACCGGACAAGGAGATTTGGGAACTCCATAAATTTCCTCGGTGATGTGGGAACTCGTGAGATGCCCACTCTGGCAATCACTGCCTGACACACAAGTCCCAAATTCCCCTTACAATTGATCCTTTGAGATTCACTTCTTTTTTAATACACAAACAATGCTGGAATCTTCCTGTCTGATGCACCAAACTAGACTATATTATTAGGGACTATCCCCTGACATACCAGCAATCTAGACTTCTATGGGCTCTCTCTCATTTCAAGACACAATGTGCACAGAAGGACTGATTCTGCAAATATTCAAATCAAATCAAATCAAAGTTTATTCTCTATAAGGATTACAGTGCGGGGTTTACAGATTTTGGTTATTGTGTAGTTTACATGTAATAAAATACTAATTACAGAGGGGGCCACTAGAACACCTAGCATGGCTAGGCATTTCGAGCAAACTTAGAATAATTCTTAACCCTAAATTATTATAAATTGTGGAGTAAGTTGACTAAATACTAAGTGACTAAATACTAGTTTGTGAGTTTAGCAATGTGAATGCTTTTGTTTTGGCACAATACATAGTTTCTATATTGGAGTATCACAGGCAAACTTATGACTAGTTAGGAGTCATTATTATAAGATTAAGATACGTATTTCTGTGTTTATAGTCAAATGGGCGAGTGAAAGTGTGAACCACCAGGTGGTTTTTATGTAGTTATCAGGGAGATAAGATGTTTTCTAATGGTAATTTTGAAGATGATGAATGTATCTGCAGTTCTAGAGTTTCCAGGTAGGGTGCTCCAGATTTTAGGGCCTTTGACATACATTGAATTTTTGTAAAGGTTTAGTCTGACACAGGGAATGTCGTAGAGATGTCTGTGTCTGGTGTTATGCCTGTGGGTCCTGTCACAACTATCAAGAAAGCATTTTAGGTCAAGGTTAATATTGGAATTTAGGGTCCTGTATATGTAGATTGCACAGTAGTAAGTGTGGATGTTCTGAACAGGGAGTAATGTTTAGATCTATGAAGAGTGGGGGGGGGGTGGTGTTGCCAAGGATGGGATTTAGTGATTATTCTTACTGTGGCCTTTTGTTGAGTTATTATTGGCTTTAGGTGTGTTGCTGCAGTTGATCCCCAAGCACAAATAGCATAGGTGAGGTATGGATAAATGAGTGAATGGTATAGTGTGAAAAGGGCATTTTGCGGCACGTAGTATCGTATCTTGGAGAGGATCCCAACTGTTTTGGATACTTTTTTTGATATGTGTTGGATATGGGTGCTGAAATTCAGGTTGTTGTTGAGGTATAGGCCTAGGAATTTGCTCTCATTTTGTCTGGCAATTAGAGTGCTGTCGATCTTAATGTTAAGTTGTGCAGCACCTGCTCTGCTACCAAACATAATATAGTAGGTTTTTGTCAGCGTTAAGTGCAAGTTTACTGGCTGTCATCCAGGTGATATTTTGAGCAGCTCCTCATTAAACAATGGTGTTGAGGGTGGCAAGATTAGGGTGAGAGGTGATATAAGTTGTGTTGTCAGCAAAGAGAATGGGTTTCAGGTGTTGGGATACGTTTGGAAGATCATTGATGTAAATGAGGAAGAGCAGGGGTACAAGGACACTTCCCTGTGGAACTCCAGTATTAAGTGGCTGTGTTGTTGATGCTGTTTACCTGGAGTTTACCTGGAGAGAGTTTCGGGGGTCAACGCCCCCGCGGCCTGGTCTGTGACAGTCTGTGTCTTTAATGGTGACATACTGATACCTATTAGTAAGGTAGGATTTGAAATATGCAAGCGCATGGCCTCTTTTACCATAATGATCAAGTTTGTGGAGTAGGATGCCGTGGTCTGTGTCAAAAGCTTTTCTTAGGTCAATAAAAATTCCATGCGGATATTCCTTATTTTCCAATGCTGTGTAAAGCAGATCTAGCATTTTTACATTTGCATCATTAGTGCTTTTATTTTTCCTGAATCCAAATTGGCAGGGGTTGAGTATGTTTTGTGCCATTATAAATGAATACGGTCTCCTGTGCACGAGTTTCTCAAAGATTTTGGATAGCAATGGCAAGTTTGATATTGGCCTATAGTTGTTTACATCTGTAGGGTCACCTCCTTTATGTATTGGTGTAACCCTTGCTGTCTTGAGTAGTTTCGGGAAGGTGCTAGTTTCTAGTGACTTATTAAAAAGTAATGAAATAGCATGCGAAAGGACATGGGCCGCTCGCTTGTACAATAATGGTGGGACATGAGACAGGTTCCCTGAGTTGTTTTTAAGTGACTTTAAAATCTCAGTGACTTCGGTGGGCTCAGTTGGTACAAGATAGAAGGAATTTGGGAAATTCCCATCTAGATAGTCCCCGGCATGGGCGTTTGGTACATGGGATTTTACTGCAAGATTAGATCCTATGGTTGAGAAAAAGTCGTTTATCTTGTTAGCTGTTTCAGTGGGATGCAGACGTGTTTCATTAGGTTTAGTGAGGACAATATTCTCGTTTTTTTCAGTTTGTGGGTGGTATAGTGTTGGTATCCCCAGCCTACACTTTGAGGGTCCCTGAATTTCAATGGGTCCTCCCTAATCAATATTTATGTACACAGGGGGTTACTAGCCTCTGGTCTGAGACTTAAGGAGGCAGTTACTCAGAACTCTAATGGGGGTATGCAGCACTGCACCTACCCAGCAGTCACACCATACCCATAGCAAGTGCAGGACGACTTATCCTATAGGATGTGCAGTGAAGTACTCTAACATTCGTTAAAACAAATTAGATACATTTCACCACGATAACAGATATCTCGCTATTGTACCAGATGGTTACACAAGACTCCTACAGGTATCTCAGGTGTCCAAGGCCTTTATCCCCGCTCCACCTAAGAACCTCAGGTACTGAATGCGGCTACGTTAAAAGGTCTAGCCGATTACTCCACCAGAATCCACGGAAAACCATCTAAACACCAACTGCCCATTTGTGAAAAAGGGGAAAAAAATTCAGGTAACTGGGAAATGAGAGGGAAAGGGTTTTTCAAGTCTGGATTCCACAAATGACTGGACAGGATCAAACCTAAACAAGTCATAACCTACAGACACCCCTATTCTACACAGTGCTCACTGTAACCCCACTAAAAATCTTTATTTTCCCCAAAAAAATCGTTGGTCATCAAATCCCAAGAAAATGTAACAGATGTCTTATAGGGGGTTGGCGAAGACAAATACCACATCATGTTGGAAGCCTCTACAACCCTTGGTCCCGAAAATTTTGAAACAGCGGGTACCTGAGGTGGAAACTCCCAAAGTTTTTGACCCCCACGCTGCCCTTTTTCCAGAAAATGATTCTGCCTTTCATAAGCTGCCTCTCTCCTCAGTTCAAGCAGAACTGTTATAGTTACAATTATAATCTGATCTCTTTAAACAATATAACTAATTGCAAGTTTATTCTGTATCAAAAATACAGTTAAAAAGTTTAACATCATAAAGCAATGTGTAAAGTACCGGGAAAGATTTAGACACTTATCAGCAATGGGGAAACTTTATTCAGGAAACGTTTTTCCCCCACAGTGGCTTCACATCCAATACAAAGAGGGAAGGCATAAGGAGAGGGGGAGTATGAGGTAATCAGTCCCTCGCCTGGGTCAAGTGTTCATCCATCAATCTTTAGAATGTACAGCATAGGGGCCTAGACTGGCTAATACGTAGTGAGGTAGGTGAAGCAGGCGGGGGGGGCGGGGGCATAGTGGTACCATCCACATCGAAGTAGGTCTTCGTCCGATGGGTGAACCTCGACTCCAGGCTGAGGGACTATTACCTCTACCCTCCTTCCTTTGCCTTTCCCCTTTGATTTGGGCTGATGAAGCCACTGGGGGGAAACGTTTCCTAATAAAGATTTCCCCTAGCTGCATAAGTGTCTCAATCTTCAACTTTTGGTTTTTTTAAACCATTCAACAAACTGCAGACACTGCACATATGGATCTTGTTACAAAAAATTCTTCAACATTGTTAAACCCTTGGGAAACAAAGCCCAAACTTCGATTTATGGAGGTTTCCACTATACCCCGCCTCCGCCTGTTTCATTTAAACCTCACTACAGTTTTTGCCACGCCCTACCCCATGCTGTAATTCTAAAAAATAAATGGACTGAACAAAATCGACTCCAGGCTGGGGGGACTGTTTACCTCATACCCCTTTCCCCCTCCTTCCCTTTTTCCCTCTTTGTTTGGAGGGATGAAGCCCCTGGGGTGGCGAAACTTTTCCCGAAAAAAGTTTCCCATAGGCTGCAAAAGTGCCCTCAATCTTCAATTGTGGGTTTTTCCCAAACCATTCAAAAAAGTACCTGGGGAAAACCCAAAAAAAAAATTTTCGACTGGGGGACTTTTTTTCCTTTGGGGGTTTTCCTTTTAATTTTAGGGTTTCAAAGGGTACATTATTAATTAAAACATTATTTACAAACCCTGTAACCTCCTAATTCATCCTTAAAATGTAAATATCAATCACCATATTTTTTTTAAAACCCTCACTGTAAATTTGGTTTACTATCGTGTTATTGTACAAGAATGGTTTTACAAAACCGACAGATAAAATTGAGACACGGGGGGAACATCGGGGTTTAAAAAAGTTGTAAAATTTCCCGAAAATATGAAAAATTTAAAAGGACACAAGGCAACTAATTTTGCCCTTTTAATTGTGGAAACGTTTCGCTCTCCGGGGCCCCCGGAGAGCAAAACTTTTTCCACAATAAAATGTAAATTAGTTGCACTTTGCCCTTTTTAAATTTTAAAACTTCTGGGTTTCTATTGTAGCCGTTTCGCCACCCAAAGGGCTTTATCAATAAAAATTCCGGGAAACAAAACTTGAAAAACGAACTATGTACAGAAGATAAATTTAATCAGTCCCCCCAACCTAGCAGTGGTCCCAAAGTGCCCCATATTCTGGAGATCTAAAAGCGAACCCAAGGCGCCTGATGCTTTATATAGAAAACGTCAGGGGGAAAGGGGAGGGTAGCAGACGGGGCATAGCCCCTGGTAGGCGGGATTCCCCAGGGGAAGTGGGTCCTCCCCAAAGGGGGGGGGTTAGTTGTAGAAAGAAATTTGGGTCGTAGCGGAAGGTTATGTACATGTCCTCGAATCAAGTTTCCCCTGATGCTGCAGTGTCTGACGGGGTTTGTACAAAAATTGGTTTTAAAACCACAAATAAATTGAGACATTTTGTGCAACATCTGGGTATCTTTATTGAAAGAGGGTTTCCCAAACCCGTCCCCAAAAAAACTTTTTCACCCTTTACCCCCACATAAGAACATAGAACACTGCAGAAGGTCTACTCACAACTTGTCCAATACCCCTCCCAAACCCCTCCCCAAAGGACTCAAATCCCCCCCCGGTAGATCATCAATGCGGCTTTCTCCCCCAAACCTAAACCCCTTTCCCTGAACTGATTTTAAAAAATATTTCCCGTACCTTCCCCCCCAGGTAATCTGTGTGTGACTTAAAAAGCCCACTTTTGTGGGTGAAACTTTGTCAATAAAGGATCCCCCCCTTTTTAAAAATTTGCATTTTGTGTTTAGGGTTTTCCATGGATAGGGGGGGGCACAATAAACTGCCACTTCGGTTTGGGCAAAATCAAATCTTGCTTCTGCTTCAGAATCTCCACGAATGGTGCTCTTGCCCCCTACTGTTTGGGCGAGGGACTGTTTTACCTCATTTCTGTACATAGTTTTTCCTGTTTTTACGTTATGCCCGGGGAATTTTGTATTGAAAAAGCCCCCGGGGGGGGCCCGAAACGTCTACAATAAAGATACCCAGTTTTGACTGTGCCCCAATTTCTTTTTGGGTCGGAAATTTTATCCATTCTTTTTCAACCGGGTTCGGGACACTGCAGCATCATGGAATTTTGTTTCTGAGGAAAATGTACAAAACCCTTCACGACTACGACAACTACTACTACAAAAACCCATCTCTTTGGGTAGGACCTACTTCCACGGGGGAATCCCCCCCCTACCAGGCTATCCCCTCGTTTTGCTCCCCGTCCCTTTTCCACCGGTTACTAAAAAAACGTGGGGCCCTTTGGGTTTTGGGCTTCGACCCCCCCAAGGGGGTTTCCCCTTAAATTTTGGGTGGGGGCTCTTGATTTGGGTTTGGGGATCTTTTCTCCATTTCCCCCCAAATTAAGTCTGAATCCCTTTCCCAACATCCCCCCCAGCGCTGTATAATCCGGGGGGTTTTAGCGCTTCCCCTTGATTATAATAATAATAATTCTGCTTCGGGAATTCCATAAACTATGGTGCTCTTCGCACTTACTGAAGGTTTTGGGGGACTGTTTAAACCTCATCTTCTGTACATATTCTCCTGTTTTCCCAAGTTATGTCCTGGAATTTTTTGATAAAGCCACTGGATGGCGAAACGTCTACAATAAAGATCCCCAAATTTTGCACTTTGTGTCTAAATTTTCATCTGCTGTTATTTTTTGGGTTAAGGTTACTTTAAAGGGGTTTCCCTTTGCAACTCCCGCATCAACTTTTTTTACAAACTAATCCGACAGGGGAAATTTTGGGGAGTCGGGGAGTGCACATGCTGGGGAAATTTATTTATTTTATTTATTTTTTTTATGTCTTTGCAAACAGTACATTGAGATTTTGTATTTAAAAATAGGGGGGTTCCCAATGCAAAGAGAGCCTTATTATCCCTGGCTTTTTGGGCCCAAAACTTAACATTATTGGCTGAAAAGATTTACTTAACACTAAGATATATCTTATTTGGTCAGTGGGATAGAAAAAATTATTTCAAATTTTGTACATTTAGAATTTTTAAATTTTTATAAATGAATAAAAATTTGTATAATAAAAGATATTTTATATTAAAAAATGTTTTTTGGGGGAAAACAATAAATTAAATTTAATTTTCCCTGCCAACAATGGATAAAAGGTTCAATGTGACTGTTTTCAGTTTTATGTGGAGTACGGGGGTTGAGAAATTGTGTACGGGTTTTTTATCTTTAGTCGGGATTTTAAAGGGGCCCTTTTGAAAAAAGGTTTTAAAAATTAAATTTTCAGACGGGGTTTTTTAATATCCTTGGTAATGAATTCCATTTTTTGGGGGCCCCTTTATGTGCATAAGATTTTTACACAGTGTAAAAAGGAAACGGGGAAAATAAAAAAGGGAATCTGCGTCTTGTGTTTTTGGTTTCATGTTTTCCTTTTAGGTTGGTGAGGAGAAGTTTGAGTGGGGGGTTTATATTTGTTGTACTGTTCGTGTATGTAGTAGGGGACATGAATAAGTTTGGATGGTTTTTAAAAGGTGAGCAGATTCCCAAAATTTTGAAAATTTGGGGGAGTTTCTGGTGGGGAATTGGGGGAAATTTTTTATCATTCTTCCCCTGCCTTTTGCTGGGGTTTTTAGGGGTTTTTTGGGGGAAGGATGGGGTTGTTTCCCCCTGCACAAATTCCCTATGTAAATAAGGGTATATGAGTGAAGGTTTCAGTGCCCGGAAGCTGATTGGGAACGTGTTTTCCTTTTCTTTTGGTTTGTATGCCTACAGTCTTTTGGGGATTTTTTTTGGGGATTTTTTTATGTGTGTCCCGGGAAAATTTAAGGGTACTGTCAAAGTAGAAAACCTAGGAATTTTCCGTCTGGTTTTTGTGACTGATGGGTCCATTTAGCATTATTTAATTTAAACATTTGCAGCTTAGTTTTCCAAAAGAAAAGAAAAGGTTTTAACAGTGTTCAGGGGAAGTTTGTTAGTCATCATCCCGGCAGTATTTTTGTAATTCAGCATTGAAATTTTGGGTTTTCTAATATACTGTGTTTTGGGGGGGAAAAGACATATGTGTGCATCTGGGAAAAAATATGGGTTTTTATTTGCCCGTGATCATTCGGTAATCATTGATGAATGAGAAAAAAGGGTGGTCCCAAAGGGCGCTTTCCCTTTTGGGAAATCCTATGTGATTGGGTTGGGGGGAAAAAGTTTGCAAACATTTGCATACAATTTGATTTCTGTTGCTAAGGTTTTGCCCTTTTGGTAAATTTTAGGAGTGGCCCTGTACCCCCGTGCATTAATTTTTGGGGGTACAGCCGGGTTTATGGCGACTGTTTTCCCAAAGCTTTTCGTAAATCAAAAAAAAATTTTTTTTTTTAAGTGCGGGATTTATTAGTTCCCGATGTGGGATGATTTGCTCATTTGTGTTTTTTTTTTTCCTGAATCCAAAAATGACAAGGGTTTAATATGTTTTGTTAATGAGGTAGGAAAAGATCCTTTTATGAATTAATTTTTTAAAGATTTTTTGAGAGAGTGGTAAGTTTTAGATATTGGTTAAAAAATTTTTCAAGTCAGCTTGGGCACCCCCCCTTTTGGATCGGAGGGACCCTCGCTATTTTGAGGATTGGGTTGGGAAAGGTAAATGAAATTAAAAAGGTTTGTTAAAGGCGTTTCAATAATTGGTGACAATACTTGAGAAGCTTTTTTGTACATAAAACAGCAAGTTTTTTTTTTTTTATGTCTCCTGCCTTGTTTTTTAAGGGTGTTTTTGATGAGCGTAACTTCAATGGGGTTGGTTGGGGCTAGGGTATATTTGGGTAGGTACCTTTGAGGATAAATCTGATGGACGGGTGTTTTTTGCTTTGGGATTTTGTTTGCCCAGATTTTTTTTTTTATTACCCGGAGTTTTAACCCGGAGGAGTTCTGGGGGGGAAAAAGCCCCCGGGGCCCGGTCTTTTGGACCAGGCCCCCCTGGGGGATCAAGCCTGATCAACCCGGCTGTTGCTGCTGGCTGCACGCAAACCAACTTTTGACCACAGCCCCGGGTGGTCAAAAAACCCAATTTAGGTGCTTGTCCAGTTCCACTTGAAGACTGCCATGGGTTTTGTTGGGAATCCCCCCTTTTGTTTTCGGGAGGGAAAAACAGTCTCGGGCCCCTGAAAACTTATTGTAAAGGTCTCTTAAGGCTAGTGACACCCCCGCTTTTTTTTGGGGGTGTTGCATCTCTGCCCCCAAATCTTTTGCTTTCGTAGTGAGTATTTTCGTGTGCAAGTTCGGGATAGTCCCTCTGGATTTTTCCCCGGTGGGTTTTAATTTGTATCTCTCCCGCCTGTGTTCCCAGGGGGAAAATTTTTTTCGTTTTAGGAAACCCCAAGCGCTCCCAGTAATTTAGGTGTTTTTTTCTCCGTTTTGCGTGCCCTGAAGGTTCTCTGTAAATTTTTTAGGTCAGCAATTTCACCGCCTTTTAAAAAGGGGCTGTTAGTGTGCAGCAAAATTTTTAGCCCAGATAGAACAAGTGACCCGAAGATTTTCATCAGGGCTTGGGGCCCCCCTAGTTTTTTAAGGGTTCCCCATTAAAACCCTCCTGTCATTTTTCCCAGGGAGATTTCGATTGTACAAAGTTATGGTCCTTGAAGGTGAGATCCTCCGACCTGATCCCCTCCCAGGTCTTTTACGTTGGTGTTTTTTGCTCTATTTGTGGCAGGATTTTTTTTGACTTTTGGGTGAAGGGTTTAATTTTCCCCGTGTTTCCCATTTTCTAGTAATTTTAAATTTCTCATCGGGTTTAACTTCAAATTGTTTTCCCGAGCCCACTGAAAGATTTGGGTTTATGTCCCCCTTGAGCCTTCAGTGTCTGCAATGGGAAACACTGGCATGAGATTGGGGGTCATCGCAAAAGGAAGCACGGTTGGGTGTGGCACATCCTTGTTCCCATGTCGGAATGAGGGTTTAGGAAAAAAGAATGGGGGGGGTACTGTGCCTTGTTAAAAAGAGGGTTTTCACCGTAGGGTTCCTCGGGGCTTTTCTCTGTTGACGAAATACTCTCTGTGTTCTGTTTGGAGGAAATTATAGACCATCGACCCCCTTTTTTCCCGTTATTCCTTTTAGCACGCTTTTGTGCCAAAACGCCATGGTCACACTTGGACCATTCTTTTTTTTCTTTTAGTGGGATTTTTAAAAACCTTGTCGGGGTGATCCCAAAAGTTTAACAGCCCGGAGGACCCCGTTCTAAACCTTGTTCCCGGGGTTTTGTAACTGATGGGTTTCTAGATGGGTGGTGATCTTGTTCTTTGGCCCTGTCAAAGATTTTATGGGTATGGGATGTTAGTGCTATCGGGGCTGTAGTTTCTTTGGGGTGTTGTTTTCTGCCCCCCTTTTTGGGGGGTTGGGGGTATGTCTGTTGTTTTTTGTAACTGTGGGGCGGGGCCCCCCCTGTCCATGTCCCTCTCCCCTAGGAAAGGAAAAGGCTCGTGAAAAAGGGGTTTTTTGCAGTTCTTGATGAACACAGAGTTCCATGAGTCTGGGGCCCTTGGGGGAGAGTGGGATGGGGATGTCATTTATCCCTGTTCGAAGGGCATTGGGTCAGGGGTAACATCGGATAGGCTTTTTTTAACCAAAATTTTTTGGCTCTCTCATAAAAAATTCATTTTATTTCGACTCTCGTCCCGGTTACCGGGGTTTTCTAAAAAATGAGTCCCTATTGGGGACTTGAGTAGCTCACTATTTCCCTTTTTTTCATCTGTGGGGAGGGCCCATCTTGTTAAGTTTGGGGCCCCAAAACAAAGTTGTTTCGACTTTGATTTGGCATAGGAGAAGAAATACTTTGGGTTTCTTTCGATTTCATTTATGGCTTTTAAATTCTTCCCCCGATTCCTGACTCCTATAAAATTCCTTAGCTTTAGTTCGATGCTTGCTATTTTTCTCTGGCCAGTTTTCTCCCCACGCAATTTTTAGGGTATATTGACCTCTTTTAGCCGCTTGTTATTCTTTTTCCCTTTGCTTTTAAAGGGGGCGGCCCGTCTCTTTTTATTTTACATTACTCCTCCTTTTTCTTAGGGGGAATAAACCTTTTGAACATGAAATGCCACCAAGTTAACGGGTTTAGGGGATAAGGTTTGGGGGCTGTGTTGGGTTTGTAATTTTTTTCCCTCTTATATCGGTTTTTGGACTTTTGGTTTTTCTTGGTCCCACTTTTTTTGTTTTTTTTATTGAAATTTTAAAATTTTGGGGAAAAGCTCCTCGTGACTAAGTCTCTTTAAATTGGTTGGGGCTCCACCCTCATGTCGAAAACCCCAATTATGTTGTGTTTGAGTAATTGTTTTTTGGTTTGGTGAATTTCTTATCAATCATCATTGTTTTGTGAAGATGAGGTCTAGTGTATTCCCCCAGTCTAGTAGGCTCTTATTTTTCTGGGTTTTAAAATTTAATTTTGTGGGAGAATTTAAAAGCTCGCGTGGTTGGGGTTTTCATCAGAGCGCCCCCTGGGGGTTATTACTGCAAAAAAATATTATTTTCTATATTCCTCCCCTTTTAGGTGCCTTAAGTTGAAATCCCCAGGAGCAAGATGTTGGGTGCAGGGGGCTGGAAGATTTTCCCCGGAAAAGTGGTTTAAATTTTTAAAAAGCTGTTCCTGGAATTGCGGGGTGTTGCACCGGGGGCTTGTAACTACCACCCAAAGACTAGGTTTTTGGGTTTTCGACCCTTTTCTGCTAAAACCCTTTCCCCTACATCATTTGAGGCATTTAATTTTTCTTGCCCAAAAAAGTTACTCTGCAATGTACAGGGCCCCCCCCCTTTTTCCTGTTTACTCTGTCACATTTTGTATAGGTTTTTAACCTGGGATTTCCCTATTTTATTGTCCAAAAAAATCCTTTATGTGGGTCTCAGTGAAAGCCGCGGAAAATTTTCCTTTTCCTCTGCAAGCAGGGCCCCGGAGAAAAATTATGGTCTATTAGGAATGCTTGTCTGGGAGATTCTTGTAGGTTTGGGATATTCTGGTACAACAGGCATTATCATTGTTTTTGTAAATTTCGGTACTTGGGGGCCCTGTTGTGTATTGTTTATTTTAAAAATCTCTTTAGTATGGGGTCTTTATTCATGTGTACATCAGTAATCATTTTCCTATTTTTCATAAAGTGAAAAAGGTTTGACTGTGGTATCTTAGATTTTTTAAAAACTGGGGGTTTTTTTTGCGGGTCTTTGTTTTAAAATTTTGGCTATATATATTATCCATTTCTCCCTTTGCAAGTTTTATTGATACATTCAGTTGATTTGAATAGTATAAGCTTTCCCCCCCCTTCGGGTCTGTTTACAGTTTGATGGCCATGTAGCCGGGAATGGCAAAAAAAATCTGTAATTCGGGGTTAAGCCAGCGAACGGGAATGCTGGAGGTCATCAAAATTTTTGTCAAGGATCTGAATTGTAGTTAAAATGACCAAAAAATTGAAATGCCGATTGCAAACGAACCATACCCCCCTGGATTAAACCCCCGCGGTCATGGTTAAAAAACTCCACCCCGTCGCTTTGGGCCCCACTAGCCCAGCTAGCCACAAAAAGATACCCAAAAATTTATTTCACCCTAGGAAGGTTAGACGGGCACCACTGTGCCCACATAGCAAGTTTTTCAGACAACGTCTTAAAAACTTGCATTTGTGGTCACAGTGGGCCTGTGCAAACCTTCCTATGGGTAGAAATATACCTAGTTGGATGAATCTTTTTGTGGCTAGCGGGTCTAGTGTAACGCGAGGGGGGATTTTTTGAACTCTATGACCGCGGTTAAATCTCGGCCGGGGGTATGGATTGTAGTTAAAGATTTTTATCTTATTGTTTCACTGGTAAGTCTTTTTTTTTGTCTGCGTGTAGAAATTACTTACTGGTTGTTTCGTGAAATTTCATTTTATAAAAATTTACATCAATCTATGTTGTAATCATGGGTAGAGTAATTTTAAAAACTGATTTTCTGAGTAAAATGATAAAGATTTATATTGAATCTACAACAGACTTATGGCTAAGACTCCGTGTTTAAATTAAACTTGAAAAAATTTGAAAGAAAAAGGGATTATTACAGAATAAAAAATTCATTTATACACTTAAGTATTAAAACCCCTTTAAAATTTTTTTTAAAAAGTGTTTTTATAAAACTACAGTAATATTTACAGCAAAATAAAGAGCTAAGAATTAAAATAAAAGAATGTATTAAAGAAAAATCAGTAGCACCTGAGGTAGTCAATAGCACCTGGATTTTTTAATGGAAAAATGTGAACTTATTACACTTTAGCATTTGAGAAAACTTTGATTATTTTAAACAATTGTAAAAATTATAACTGGGGTAGTTTTTTAAAAGCTAAAATAAGGGAAAAAATAAAAGGGACAATTTAAGTAAGGTAAAAAAAGTTCAATGGACGATAGTCATATGATAAATAAAATGGCAAAATAAAACTTATTACACTTTAGCACCGAAATAGCACCTTGATTATTTTAACAATTGTGAATATAGAACTAAGGAGTTTATAAAGCTAAAATAAAGGAGAAAATTAAAGAACTACTTAAGTAATGTAAACAAAGTTCAAGGGACGATATCCTATATATAATTTTGATTTGGGAGAAGATCTGATTTGTAAGTAAATAAGTTGAGCAATTAATTGCACTAAAAATAAGAAAATAGGGGCTGGACAAACCCAAAGTGGTTTTGGACTCCACAATAATGTAATTGGAATATACACTAATTTTACACACAATATAAAGGGGGTTAAAAAAGTGTGGTAAGCTGAATTAAAGGACAGGTAGCAACCATGAATAACATTAAATTTGGGGTAAAATTTGCTTGCAAACACAAAATTAGAACAATTAAAAGTAATTAAAAAGTAAAAAGTATTTGAGGGAGCTGGGATTACTAGTAAAAAATGAAAAAAAAAAAAATAATCACAATTTTTAATTAAAAATAAAAAGCACAATAAAATAATAGTAAGGTACACTATATGCACCACCGTTTTAATGGTTTAAGGACACTTTTCAATTTTTACAAAATTAGCTTTTTTAAGGGAAAGGGAGAGAATATGTTCATTTTAGATGGGGTATTGTTTCCTGTTTTAATTTTTTTTAACTAGTATTTTCCCACTCGAGGAAACACGATTATTTTTTTTTCCCCTTTAAATTTTTTCAGCCTGAACAGAAGGTTTTGAGTTTTATCTTGAACCGTTACGAAACACTCCATTTTTCTTGTAATTGCTGATTTAATTAATCCTTTATTTTTCATATGAATGAAGCTGATCATAATACCTTTTACTTGGGGTTTTCTACCCGGTTTTCCTAGCAAAAGTGTTTCTTTGATTTCATTGTTTTGCATAATTTTACTGGTCCTTATTATCCATAGCAGTTTCTTTGCACGTTCTTGGGTTAGTCCTAGGAAATTTTGGGTGTTTATTATAACTGCATCAACAACTTACCTTGTTCCGTTTGTCTCTTGGAAATCAAGGGATTATTCAGCGAGGTGCTGTTTGATTCCAGCCTTGTTGCTTCTTAAAAACCCTTTATATTTAGAGTTTTTATTTGCTCAGGTGAGGCTATTGCTGTTTTCAGAGTATTTTCTGGCGCATTCCCGAGGTAACCCTTCTCTTAAAGGGTTTTTGGGATCTTGTTCTCGGGTTGGTTTTTCTTGGATTGTTGTGGAAAAAACGGTAAAAATTTTCCATAAATATTAATTTAAAGGTAAATAGATGGCCTAATTGTATTTAAAAAAAATTATAAAAAGGAAAAGGGGAAAAACTGGGGCCGGGGCGCCTGCGCAAAAAAAGGGCCCATCGCCCATTTTGGGTTTTTCTGAATTTGTATTAAAAAACGTTGGTGAAGGGGGAAAAATTTTTCGTCTCTAGAGGTTAAAATTGTTGTTGACCCCTCTAAAATGGGGGCGAAATTTGGTGGAAAAGCTTTTCTGCAAAATTTAAATTTACCCAAGGCGACTGGACAAGCCCTTTCCCAGGAACCCTGATAAGCCCCCTAGATTTGGGGGTTTAATTTCCTCCCATTTAAAAATTGATGATAAAAGGCATAAATAAAAAAATGTAACTGCATTTTTTGGACCAGGGACCCCCAGCTTTATTTTCATAAAAACCAAATGTTTTGATGGTATAAAAATTTACAGAGGGAGTTTCCCCACAATTTTTAAAATTTTTTTCTTTTTCCTCTTTTTTAAAAAGGCTCAATTGAAACACTTTTTATGAAAACTGTCAGGGGGGCAATGAAAAAAAAGGGGTTAAATTTGCAGTAATTGTGGGATAACTTCCAGAGAAAAAAAACTACATTTAGGGCTTAGTAAAGCTCCCAAAAAGGGATTTTTTACAAATGTAAATTTACACCTTCAGGTGTAAGTGTTTTTTTCTGGGGCCCCCAATAAATATTTTGATGGGTATGACTATTATGCCCCCCTTGTAAAGGGTATGGTAAAGAAATTTTGGTGCCCAACCCTTTTGAAGACTGCAGGAGGCCATGTAAAAAATGGTGGGGTTTTCCTCGTAATAATAATTCATACAGGGGAAAACTACAAATACCATAACTGTGTGTCTTACTCTTAAAAAATCGTCCCCCCGTAAAATTTCTTCCATAGAGGGGGGGTGTTTGACCAGTGCATAAATTGTGGGATTGGGACAGCATTGGAATAAATGAAAATGAAAAAAGCCCCAGACAATTCTTTTACCAGGAGCAATACCTGAGAGATGTAAAATTTGAATCTGGACAATACGGGGTACGTTTCCCGGGGGAGACTGGGCCCAACCAGAACTGCCCACAAAATTCGGGAATGAAATATGGAAAAATTTAAAAAGGCTCCTCCGCAAACCCGAGAAAGGGAAACCAGAATCTTTTTAACTCCCCTTAAATGTTTAAAATTGGCTGAGCAGTTAATTAAAAAATTTTTTAAAGAAGAGGTCCCCTCCTGAGAAAGAAAAAAAATTTATGGTCACTATTTGCCCATATCATGGGATTTGAAGAAGGATTCTAAGTTCACCCCTTTGAGGATTGGGGTTTAAATTTGGGTAGGGGGCCAAGGAGAAAACAAAAATGTCCTATTTTAAAGGGCTGTTTGAGACGGGTTTCCTCATTGACAAAAAAATTAAAGGGGGAAATTTCTTATTAAATTCAGATAAAAGATTATCCCTTTTACGGCTGACAAAAAGAAAAGGGTTTTAAAAAGATGGGTTTACAAAGGCTGCCCGGGGAAATTGTCCCCGCTTTTTTGGGCCTGAGAACCCTAGTGGCCACTTAGCCCTCTAAAAACCTTTTCGTTTTAGGAGCACATTTTTTGGGGGCTACTTTCCAGTCCATTCCTCCCTTCAAGCGACGATAAATGCACCCCTTTAAAAATGTGGGGGAAAGCCCCATTGGTAAAGAAAATGAGAAAAAATTTTTTGAGGACAAAAACCCCGGGTTGGGCGTCAACTGAAGATGAACTTTAATGACTTTTGGAGAGGGTAATAAAAAATGCAAAGTGCAAATATGCCCGAGAGAATGGAATAGTAATTTGTTCCAAAAAGGGAAAGGGCCCAAAAAAGTAAAGATTACCCTGGAGATTTAATTTTCCAAAAATTTGTAAGTAAAGGGGTTAAAAAAGGGAAAACTGAGAGAGATTTGTTAATTTTTAAAACCTAATAATTACAGTATCCCAAAAATTAACTAAGAGAGTTTTTCTTGCCCCGAAGCCTTTCCCAAAAGTTTTTTATCCATAGGTTTAGTGTCACCCCCTTACTAAAAGGGGAAATTATTAATTTTAGGGGAAGCATGGAAACTTAAATGTGCTTGGGGATAAAATTTTAAACCCGAAGGGAAATTCCCTTAACAGGTTTGGGGTGAAAATTTTAAATTTTATTATAAAAAAAATTTCCCAAAGTTTGGGGTTTTCCCCTGCCCGGTGGCCCAAAACCCAAATTTGGGGAAAAAAGTACCCCCATTTTTTGTGATGCTTTCAAAATTGGGAATGGAGCAGTTTCTTAACCCTTTTAAAGTAATAGTGTTATTTTCTTATGTCTAAGGCTAAAGGTCTCCAATTTTAAATTTTCCTTTCCTTACCTCATTGGAAAATTTAAATAAAACCATTTTATTTGGTGCAAATTAGCTAAAAATATAAAAAATAAAAATTTCAGGAGAAAAAATATTAAACGACCTGTAATTTGGTTGAAAAATGGGTATCCCTTTCAATGGGGTTCTTTAAAGGAAACAGTAAAAAAAGTGTACGTACAAAAAAAAGAGTCCCCTTAAATTTAAACAAGCAAGAGAAGTATAATAGTTTGGGTCAAACATATGTTAACATTTTTAAACATATACCTGGGAGGAGAAAACCCCGCCGATTTCTTGTCTAGAGGGTTTAAAACCCTTTTGCTAAATTTTGTAAAAAGCTTATCATGGTTTAAAAAGGGCCGAGTTGGTTTTGGGAAATAAAGCTAATTTTGGGCCGAAAATTATTATTTTTTTTTTTTTTATCACACCGGCCGATTTCCCCCCAAGGCAGGGTGGGCCCCAAAAAAAAAAACTTTCAATTTCAACCTCCCATACCCCTGTTTTTGCCAGAAGGGTTTCTTTACAATCAGTTTTTTAAATTTCAAAAATTAAACCCCTCCTTCAGAGTGCAAAGGACTGTACTTCCCAACTCCAGGACTTTTAAGTTCCCGGCCCGCCGGGTTTCCCCCGAAATCCCTTCATAAATGTTATTTTGCTCACACCCAACAGCACGTCAAGTTTTTAAAAACCATTTGTCTCCTTTCACTCCTATCAAACCCCGCTCACGAAATCCCTGCAAAAGCCCAAAGGGGCCCCCTCGACAAAAAACCCTTTTTTTTAAACCCTCCCCCCCCAACCCTTTTCCCTGGGCCGCCCCCTACCCCGCCTTCCTTCCCTACGGGGACTGATACACTCTTAAAAGTCTTTTCTTTTCGCTCCTTTCCCTCTCTCAGGTCCAAAACCCCCTCAAAAACCCCCTTCCTCAGCCCTCTGGACAACAGTTTTGGTAACCCCGCACCTCCCCTAACTTCCAAATTTCGAATTCTCTGCATTATATTCACACCACACATTCCCTTTTCAGACATAAAATCCCCACTCCCCTAGCCTTCTCCTCCTGAAAACTTTCTTTCACCCCCCCTTTTTACACCCATATAAGAGCTTTGGTTAAAAATATACTCTCATTTCATTCCCCTCTTTGCCTCCAAGGACAAAAAATTCTTTGTCTCCCCAGGAACCCCCTAAGTGCCCCCACTCATCTTTTTCCCTTTATCAAATTTTAATTATTCACCTCATCTTTCATAGGGCCCATCCGCTGACAGTCCACTCCCAAATATCTGAATACGGTTTACCTCCTCCCAAATCTCTCCCTCCAATCTGATATTCAAACTTTTTTCACCTAATCTTTTTTTATTTCCCCATAACCTTACTCTTTCCTGTAAATTTACCTTTAATTTTTTTCTTTTTTCACACCCTTTCCAAATTTATTTCCCCCAATTTCCAAATTCTCTTCAAAAATCTTTCCCCAAAAGCACAGTGTCCCTCACAAAGACAGCTGTGACAACTCCCACTTTTTGTTGATTTTTTACTTTTTTAAATCCCGCCTTTGCCCAAAAACCCCCCGCATTTACTTTCTTACAAACCCCTTCTATAAAAATATTAAAAAAACCACGGGGACATCACACATCCTTTTAAGGGCCCACTTTTTCTGGGAAAAAAATTTTTCCCCCCTTTTTCCCACATACTCTAACTTGGGCCTCACTATCCTCGAAAAAACTCTTTACTGCTTTCGTAAACCCACCTTTCCCAACCAACACTTGAAAAATCTGCCACTTTTCCCCCCCATCCACCCGTCATTAAAGCCTTTTCCAAAAACCCTAAATGCCACAAAGGGCCCCTTTAGGGCCCTTTTTAAAAACTGTTTTCCTTTTTATGTTTCACTGTAAAAAACCTTTGGGCCACACACCCCCTACCTTTCCTAAAAACCTCCTTTTTTCATCTGCTATCCTATTTTCCCGGGCTTTCTTTTAATTCTTTCAATTTTTAACTCTACCATAAACC